>CANYCX010706955.1:0-18731 GCA_948193385.1 Breynia disticha f. nivosa
AGAAATGAAAGAAAGATGACTTGATATAAAAAGTAGAAAACAAAAAATGTTCTGGTTTACAAAAAGAATGGCAGCCCCGTAGAAAATGAAAGAAAAAAAAGCTTAAGCAAATTAAAAAGTTCAGCTGCAAATAAAAACTGAAATTGTTCAAAAATACAATATTAAAGTGAAAAACAGTAGATGGTGTAATTATCCCTTTATTTAATTGTTGAATTTGCATGGCCCATATAAAGGAACCGTTTGACGCCCACACAATACGTATTGGTCCAAAGATGACGGATCGTGGAAACCTTACACTAAATCTGTGATACTTGCCGGGAATTGAAAATGGTACAAAGATGCAACTTACATGCATGACAAGTTTGGTGATTTATACATGATCGATGCTAAAGATATAATAAACAAGTTATTGTCATATGTCAAAGAAACTCTACAAAAAAGGTTTCAAACAAAGGAAGAATCACTTAGATTTAGCTGATGAGTTCCTTCCCTTCTTCTTCTTCTTCTTAGGAGGGTCACTGCTGGTTTTATCTCCGATGCATTGGGGACAAAACCAATCCTCGTCTGGTATATCTTCAAGAGGAGGATCACAACAATCTATGTGCATACCAACTCCACAACCCATGGAACCATCTTCATTACCGCATATCAACATAACTTCCCCTCTATCGTGAGACTCACAAACCTGACAAGCTATATCACTACTACTACCATCACTGTCCACCGGAAATGCCGGCATTGCATCTTCAACATCTTCTGCCCTGCTCACTAGGTTGGAAAATGATTTCTCTGCCCAGGCATGAGTATTGTATAGCACATGTTTCTCTAAGGAATAACCTGGTTTGCAGACGTACTCTACTAAGTAATCTGCTACAACGCAGGGTATCTCATGTTTTATAAATTCTTGTACCCACAAATCCACACGGGGCATGCCAGGGCTAACCACAGCGTAGTCAACTCCTGAAGAGAGGAAACGAGTATAAGGTGGAGAAGTTGCTAATATTGTCCCATCTCCAGCCTTCACGACTCGTTTCAAGGTATCCTGTACAATGACCAAAGTATTAAGTTCGTTAAACCAAAAACTTACGAACCCAAGAAAGCACAAGATTGTTTTAAAGAAACATAACTTGCAGAAAATACTTGCGCAAATGACAAATTGCAACCAAAAGTAGACATGGAACTTACCAGTGGTGGAGCAATGCATTCTCCATAAACAATAATGCGCATCCCGTAGAAAGCACCATGACTTGTTCTTTCCCTTAACAGCCGCCACTTCCTTGGAGCCTCTAAGTTGATAGCTCCATCCTCACTAAGGCCTGTTGTATGCCATTCATAAGGTTCTTCGGCCAGGAACTTCCCTGCTTGACCACAAGCAGTCAGATAATCGGTCTTAAGAACCCACCTGCAATAAAAAGTGCATCCATGAATATTAAACAAAGAAAGGAATACAATAATTGAGATTTCACAGGAAAGCAGAAGGCATTTTCAAAGTCGGCCCTTTTAACACTAGATTGTTGGTCAATTGCAGCTTATACTAAGTAGGATGTAATATACCTCCCAGAAGCCGCAGCAGCAAAAAACTTCTCTGTTCGGCGAAGTGGGTCTGGCGTTATGAAATGTGTTGCCTGGTACGACCACTGATGAGAGTCTCTGCAAAATTTCCCTTTCAAAAGCTTTATAATTTTCTGATACTCTTTTCTCTGTAGTCTGTGTCCACTGAATATAAAACAGACAGGTTCAGTTTTGACGTTCTTTGAAACTACTCTTACAGGTGCGGGACTTTCTTTGGTATTCCCAGTGTTTTGATTAATCCCTTTAGCAGTTCCACCAGAATTAGAAGTGTTTCCATCAACATCTTCTATACCAGTGTTAACATGTAAGTCACCCTCGTTAACTATTTGATTCTCCTTTTCAGACACAGAAGAGCATTTTGGCCTTTTACTAGAAAGTTTTCTGCCCTTAGTTGGGCCTACAGGACGCTGATCATCATCATCCGTTTGCAGAGCTTTTTCCTTAACATTCTTGATATGACAAATCTCTTTACCATCTAATACACTATTAGAATCAGCCTTTCCAGAAACCGCAGGTGCAGATTTTAACTTAGTCTTATTGGTAGGTAGTTTTTTATTTTTTTTTCCCTTCTGACCATTTTCACAAGAAGCGCCTTTCTGCTCTTCATCTACTTTTTTCTCTGCATCATCATGAATATAAGATGCAGATTTCTCTGCAAGATGTAGTTTTTGGCCTACAGGACCTTGATTGTCTTCATCCTTTCGCAGAGATTTTTCCTTAACATTCTTGACGCAACAATTCTCTTCACCACCTAAAACAGTCCTAGAATCTGCTTTTCCAGCAACTGCAGGAACAGCCTTTTTCTTAGTTATACCAGATGGCCCTTTTTTTCTTGCGTTTTCTCCTTTCTTCTGACCTTTTTCACATGAAAATATGTCTTTCTGTTCTCCAGCAACATTTTCCTTTGCATCATCAACATAACAGGCAGAGTTTTCTGGATCACGTTGTGTCTCTTCTGATTTATTTTGTCTATTGTTATCTTGTTTCACTGAGATGCCTATCAACTCTGTAGTGTCACCACAAACATTATCAAGTCCGTCTTTCTCATTTGGAAGCTCAGTTTCATCATCCATGGAATCAACCTTTTTTGAGGCGGTGTTCATCTCAACATCTGCCGCCTGAACATTGACAGCAACACTGGAAACTTCCCACTTATTTGCATCAAATATCTTCTCTTGTTCATTGCTTGCTTCCACCAAAGGAGGAGAAATGCTAGCATCATTTTGAAAGGGAATTTTATTTGTGATAATGGAACCTTTTTGGTTAGCATTAATTTTCAAACTTGGTCTAGACCCTAAAGTCTTCTTAACTACCGACTTCTTTTTAACTGACTTGTTAGAGGAGTTACCACTTCCACCTAGAGATTTTTCTGTCTGTATCTTTCGGTCGAAGGGAGGTTCAACTTCATTAACCTGAAGCTTATTATGTGCACTTTCATCCATATGATTACGATACTCAACTGCAGTATCCTCACTGCTACGGTTGCTGACAATGTTGTATCCTCCCAATTCCTCAAGGGACATTTGCTCTGACCTTGTCTCACTGCTCAATTTGCGAGCAACTGATGTGTTCTTAACATCGAATGATTTACCTGCAAGAGCGTTACCGCGAGAGTTTGGTGCAGCACTGGTAGAATGGTTATTGATCGTGGAGGAACCAACCACAGAAGATTTTAGTCCTGATCCTGGACTATAATTGATTGATGGACTTCCCATAACACATGCCTGTGCATCATAATTCATCTTAACTGGTGATTTATGACTAAAACACGAGATGTCTATCTTCTGTTTTTTATCGCTTGATGCTTTCACATAAATTAACCCACTTCTTTTTTGAGGATTTTCACCACCCGATTCAAATTTCTTTTCTTGTTTGTCCAGGGATAAAGAGAAACTGTTGGATTTACTTGATGGCAACCTGGGAGAGCTACTGTCATTGCTCAACTCTTTAGAGAAAAGCAGTGATGGAGATCCTCTAGGGGTTTTCCTTGTGTAACTTACAGCACTTAACTTTGAGTTGGAAATATCAGGTCTATCAGAAGATCTAGAAATGGAGGAAACATCATTATCCAACTGTAACGACTTTGGCGTTGTCTCTTGCAGATTGAAAAACTCTTTAACTGTACAAGCACTTGAAAAATCAGTAACATCAGAGCCAGCCACCTCATGAACACCAACTTTATTATACCTTGCTTCATAATCTGCTCTATTCTCCCTAACCGGACTTGAGATGCCCTTAGCATTGACAGAACTTGGCAATCCATCTGGGTCACTTAAACCATGTGAAAGTTTTGGCAATACAGAAGACTTGGGAGTTCCCATCCTCTGGTTCTCAGGACTAGCAGCATTTTTACAGCTTAATTGATTTAGATTACCATCCTCAACATCCTCTTCTGAATCCTTGGCCTCAGCCTCCATCATTTCCAGCTCATGGCCACTGTTATGGAAAAAAATTATATGCACATATATTATCCGAGGCAAGAAACATGCAGTGACTGATAAAAAATATTCAAGTACGATAAATCCTATGAATGCATCCCATTTGCTATCACCACTGATACAATCATGGAAGTCGAAGAAATTCGAGAACCTAAGGATCAGTCCCAAATATGGAAATTATGCAATTGGGTGCTACATAAAGTCCATACACTCTCGAATTCCTCTTAAATTCCAGTCAGGAGAACTAGATACAGAAAATAAATATCATGCAGTCATTTATTCATTTCCATCCAACTCATGAGCAAAACAGTTGACAACATACTCGTAACAATCTTCAGACTACCAATCGGAATTCTTTTAGCGAGACATAGACTAATTGATATACTGCATATGTGCAAATAAATTTCACGAGATTGTCACATTGATATAACCTAATTAAGCATGAACTGACACTTGCCTGTCTACTAAACATGCCATGCGATAAAATGCAACACAAGCAATTCACTGCAATGACAGCTCACTAATATAATTATCTCACCTCTTGTTGTAGTTATCTTCTGGAAGAAGCTTCCATTCCTTTAAGCTACAAAAAAATATCAAATAAGTATTAATATACTCATTGATACAAAACAAAGTATCAAAAGGAAAAAAACACTAACCAGTCCTCCAACCATCGGTGATTAACTAGTTTTATTGTCTTCATTCTGTGAGCAAGCTGAAATTTCTCACCTATGAGATGCACAATCAATGAATCAAAATACAACTTTGGTTTTCAAACAATACAAGAATACAAAATGTCAAAACAATTTGCAAAATGGTATCCCAAAGTCAAAGTATTCACAAGTTACATGAAGACATAGCATGCAAAACCAGTTCAGCAACAAATACTAACGAAGATAACAAGACAATCAAAAGTTCAAAAAAAAAAAGTAGTATGCCATAAAAGTTAGAAGGTCAAAGAATATGTAAAATAAAGATACATGAAAAGGTAAATATCTGTAAAATGCGTTCATTTAAATAAGCCAAAAGTTGAAATAATGAATGGATAAGACCACACCTTCGAATTTATAACATATGAGATGCGTAACTTTGTTTGCCACCAAAGGCTTCGAAAATTGAGCACCCATCAGTCTAACCATGGTCTGGAAAAACAACATTAATCAACCACCAAATGGCAACAAAAACTAATTAAAAGCCGCTACAAATTCATTCCCTCAATTCTGCAATTCAATCCAACTACCAAAGGTGGAAAAGAACATAATAAGTCATACCATCACGTCATCTCGAAAATGTCGCTGGTATCCAGTCAAGCACATGATTAGACCTTTAGCACCGGGAATTCCATTCAAGTCCCGTACAGGCCGATACAAAATCTGACAAAACAGCATTTACAAGTATCAATATCTACCAAAAAACTCACAAAATGAGAATGAGTGAGCAACAAATCATGAAAGGCGAATAAACGGATAGAGTAACTCACAATGGAAGCATCAGCCGGAATTCCTATGTCGAAACTATGGTCCACCCATATTCTCGTAACAACTATCTTCCCTTCATTTCTAACATTCACACAAACAGGATCGTCCTATACGACATAATTTCACAACAATTAATCCAATTCACAATATAAATTTAACTCAAATTAAGTTCAAACAAAGAAAATGCCGAAAAAATAACTCACGTAAACAGTCTTATCAACTATCAAATGAGTGCAATTATGTCCATACTTTCCAGAATCAATTCCACCTCCAGTAATTAGCTTCGATCGAACCTAAAAACTAACTAAATCAGGAAAACAAAAAATAGCGACAACGAATTTACAATTTTGAAAAAAAAGAAAGAAACCTCGCGTTCTGTTATGTAGTCGAAGCCGTGGAGAACGAAAGTGACGCCAAGAAACGTCGTGAAATGAGAGTTAGGTTGTTGCATCGAAAAGAGACGACGTGGCGCGTTAGGAAAAGGTGAGGGAGAAAGTGAAGAAATGGGAGAAGTGAAGGAAGATTGTTGTGGAAGTGGAAAATACATTAATGGAGGGAATAAGTTGTTTGGGGTTTTTGATTTTTGTGCCACCGCGGGAGCTGCAAAATTGCTGAGTACGCTTCCACATGGATAGTTGTCGTCTGATTTATTTGGGCCTGTATTCGTTGTGTTGGCCCATTATTAGCTTAATTTAAAGGTCAATTTACAGGATTACTACTTTTAAAGTAGCATTCTGTACAGACAATCTTAAAGAAACAAATAGCAATAATACCGTTTATAATGATTTTTTTTTCCTATATTACGAGATTATATATAGATCAAATATGACAAAAATTTTCACAAAATCATTCTAATTCAAAACACAATCAAAATTAAAAAACATAAAAACTTCTGACAAAACAAAACCTTCATTTTCAAACTAAATTAATCTAAATTCCAGAAACAACATTCATCATCAAAATCATATTTAATTTTTTTCATAATATTTTTTATGTTTTTTTATAAGTTGTCACATTGAGGTCAACTTATTGTCGATTTGTAAATTTATTTCAACTGATGCTTATCTAATTTTTTTCATAATATTTGTCAAAAAAAAATATATAATATAAGAACTAATTTCTCGGCATCTCTATTTACATACTTTTTAGTTTGTCAACTTCTAGTCAACTTATTGTTAAGCTGTGGCAGATAATCATAGTTGACAAAAAATTTAAAGTTATTGTCACATTTATATTTTTCCACATTTTTTACGAGTTGTCAAATTTTTCTCAACTTATTGTCAACTTATGTTATGCAAATAAAATTGACAATTTGACAAAACATTAACAAAAAAATTATAAAAAAAAATCAGAAAAATTCCTAGTTTCAAGCAGTGAGTGAGACACACTCCTGTCAAATTGAATACAAAAACACAACAATTTAACAAGAGACAAAAAAAGCTTGCACCCGAGCCGAAACATCTGTCAAAGTAATTCGCAACTTGGCAATATTTATTAAAATCATATTAGTAAGTGCATGTCTTGTTCGGACTACTCACGAGCACTGAATCACACATCTCATCCTCGTGATCTTCGTTCACATATATACTGTACGTTCCGTCTGAGTTAATAAAACCCTCTTTGATGTAAACTAGCTCGTTCGAATTTGTGTCATGGCACTCAACCCTCACTTTCGCACCTAAAACACAAATAAACCGTTAATTTGAGTAGATCTAGAAATGCAACGATTAGATCTGGTGTACCTGCGATGTAGGTGGATATCCTGACAGAACATTGATTTAATCATGAAAGGAGTAACTAGATTCGTGCGTAATGTGGGATGATGGAGATTGATCGTAATTCTCCCATGTTCTCTCTGGAGAAGGTACTTACAAGCTTATCTTTCATGGCAAACATAATTGCACCTGCATGCTCTGCTGCATTTCCAACAATAGGAAATAGTATTACACTTGTAAATGCAACTGGTATTTTCCAATCTGAAGATGCCCCCTGAAAACATATAGCAGACACCATAAGAACAGGTCTTCTAGCAATATTCGGGAGAAGAAAATTAAGAAACCAATTCAGTGCACTAATGTTTCTATGAACTGCCAGCAAGAATTCCACGAAAACATCAGTTGATTTGAATATATTCGGGAGAAGAAAATTAAGAGAAGGTAGTTTTGTTGAGAAGTAGAAAATATCAGTTGTGGAGAGAGGAAAAAGAGGAGTCATTTATTTTTGGGTTAATGGCGGCACAATAATCAAATTAGAAAAATAGGGTTTTAAGTAGGTGGTATTTTAGCCTTTTATTTAAAAAAATGGCATAATAAGTATATGTTTTGACAGATCACATTTTAAGGAACTCATCAAGTTTTGGGTGGTACTATGCGTCCTTTGTTCTAATTTAAAATGCGCTAGCAATGACTAGGCATATTTAGGCCGTCTAATGAATAGCGTAAACTTACATGAATAGACAGTTTTGTGTTTTAAATAATAGAAATATAAGAGTGTGTTTGTTAATTTTTCTTTATGTCATTTCAAGTTTTAAAAATATAAAAAAGTCTGATTTTGAGTTTACAATTGTAAAATGTCAGGGTATGTTTATATATATGTTTAGTGTTCATCGTTGTTCATTATTGTTCATATGTCAGAGAACAAAAAATGACATTTTTTCATTTTAAAACATGAAATCTGACATTCATATAAATGTTAATTAAAATATGGCATAAACAAAAAAGAACAAATTTATATTAACATTCTTATCATTTAAACTCCAAACATAGTAGTTAACATAATTATCTGAATGAATAAATAGGTCGAAGGATAGATATTTTGCCAATTTCCTAAAATGAGATCTATCACGAACTTCGTCTACACTTCACCAACTAACCATGTGTCACTAGAAAACCTCCCACTCTTGATAATTAGTCAGCCTAATCTTGATACTAAAAAATACTATCAAGTGAATAAAAATATTGAAAATGTCTAAGTATGTGAAATTTGAAATTTGCTTATATTAATTCTTAAAAAATATTACAAATCTTAGATGTTCAACAAAATGAGGTGATTGGTCCTATTTATAGGCATTCCACCTCTTCAATGAACACCTAGAATCGAATTGATCCAACAGTCAATTTGACAACCTAATTCTTCGACAATTTTAAATTTATTCCTTAAATATCAAGTTTTTAGTTGACATACCACAAATTTGTGTGGCAAGAATTAACTTGTTAATAAGAAGTTGACCACAAATTGACAACCAAGACAAACACTAAAACTTTAATTCTCAAATTAGTGGCACCGTGCCACCGTCAAGTTGAGTACACAAAACAAAATTGACAAAAATAAAAAAAAAACTGTGAAATTCTAATTCTCAAACAAAGTTCACAAAAAATTGACAAAAATTTTTACAGAAGCTCGAATATTCAAACCCTAATTCTCATATAGTGGCACGCACCACCATCAAGTTGACTATACAAATATAATTGACAACAAGTTAACAAAAAAAATTAAAAAAATAAAACTCTATTTACAAATTCTCACTGTGTATCATGCTATGCAAATAACTGTTACAAAAACTTAATAATTAGTGAGAGCATTCCCAACAGACTCTTATATTTGCCTCTTTTCTTACTTTATCATTTTGTTTTTAAAATCTATAACTCCATCATACTCTTAATTATAAACTCCTTAGCTTAATTTTAGGAGAAAAGGTTAGGAGCTCCTTATATTTATGGAGTCAAAAAATGACTCTCATATATTTTTTTTTCTATTTTTTCTTTTTTTAACTATTTTTTTTTTGAAATAAAGAATTTGACTAAAGATTTATTTTATATAAATTTATTAAACATTAAAAATTTATTTGTTCATGATGAACTCAATAGTTATATAAATAAAAATCTAATAAATATTAATTTTTGAAAATTTATTTCAATAGATATAAAAAATTTATAATCACAAATATTTATAAAAAAATATTTTATACATATAATAAGATATGTAAATATAAAATATTTAAATGCATTATATAATTAATTTTAAAAGAATTAATTGTAAGCAAATGTTAAATTTCTATTACTATAAAATTAAATAGAAAAATATTTAAGGAGTCTGATGTAGCATAATTTATTAAGAGGTTAAATTTTTTAAGAAGTTAACAAAAAATTGATAAAGTAAGAAGTATATTAAGGATAATTCTCACTTCTTTTCTCCTTATTTCACCAAACCAAGGCCTCCATGCAACCACTACCATATGTAGTCCACCTCCATCGGTAGAAAAATGAACTTCTACCACCGTTGCCACTCACATTTACAAACATTCCTTCTATCTTGATTTTTCTTGTTTGAAACTTTGTTTTGTCTTTTTTATGTGTGCTTAAATTTATTTTATAGTTTTTAGCTGAATATTATAATTAATTAAATTCTATAAAGATCTTTTTTTTGGGACTTAAAATTTAACTCATCCCATCTTTTAATTCATAAAATAAATTTGAGCATCGTGTATAATAAACGAATCCATTTTTCAAAATTTGAAAAGGACAACACGTATAATAAGCTTAATGTGAAAATGTGGAGACGCCAAAAGGATAAAATTGTTTACATGTCAAAATGTGATTACATGCCAAAATCATAGTTTTAAACAAGGGTTTTCAAGACATATATACTCCAAAGACAAGGGCTTCTGGCCTCCTCAATCATTACTACGCATCCACAATGTTATATGATGTCTCATTTCATCAATCATGTTTACCATTAGTTCTTCCATTTCCATTGGCACTCAACCATCACAAAGCCCCACTTGTCTTCATATTATTCTCGATCCACAATCATCATCTTATTCCAATCTCAAAACCAGCATATGACTGACTACAACAATTCATTCAGCATCGTAATTCAATCACATCAAACCCATCCAATTTAACATGCCATATTTTTTCAACACAATCACTATCAACTCATAATCAAATCCAATCAATCAATTCACCAGTCTTCTATAACATTATGCAAAATACTACCTATCACCTCTAAATTTCATTTCATTCCTTTCTAATTATTTTAAATTAAATAAAATCCATACAATTAATTTTTTTGTTTTTAATTGGTAATACACTAGCCAATCATCACAACTCTTAATAATTGTATGCACATGTGTAATTTTATATATAAACTATTCATAAATTTTCACATGTATCAACATAAAATTCTTTCATAAACATGTATAACCTTATGTGTGTTACAATTTATGAACAAAATTTGACTATAAAACTCAATATTTATATACGTCACAGCACTTATCTAACTATATAAAGCATAATGTAATTGTTCATTATATTATTATGCAATTCAATTGATTATTACTTAATATTTCTTATTTAAAATGCTAAAGGATTGGTCATAAATGTACGTTATTTGTGTATTTACATGCCTAAATAATGTATCATACAATTTTGGGCATTTCTTGTTCAAAATAATCAATTTTAGAAAAATTAGATAACACAGCCTTGTCATACTATTTACTCACTGTCCGTGTAATCTATAGAGACACAAGAATGGTCATGCAATCTTCTGTATCGTTATACGAATAGTCCACCATTTTTGCCTCTGTCTGTGTAAACTACACGGTCATGCCTGTTGTTCATTTAATTGCTTGAACGTTACATGAACATGAGATGATTTTACAAATTTCTCGTGTAATATTACAAGTTAAGTGCATGTCCGTGTAATATTTCAGTGCATTCAAAAAGTTGTTAAATTATCCAAAAATGGATCAGAATTGTTGAAATGGACTATTTATACAGTGAGTCATTAAGAGTAACAATTAACAGTCATTCAAACATATCATCATATATAACCACTATTCAAACACATTAACATCAAAATCAAATATAAGAAGTTATCAACATCTAAGAACACAATCTAACAACAACAACAATTTACCAAATCTTAAAGCAATCAATTAATTTGCGACATTAGACCACTACTAGCCTTTAAAGTTACCCTACCATCCATTTTATCACACTTTAGCACATACCATCAAATCAACGAGGTATACAACAATTTTCATGTAAAAAATCCAAATTCCAATCATTAAATCACCCATCTCAATCTACAAAAATACCCACACACAAACCTTTAATTCATATCATCCATCCCAATATACAAAAATTTTAACTTAAAAAATTAAATATTTTTGACTTAATTTATTAAATTAAGTATTTTATTCATATTATCAAATTCTAAATATTTTAAATTAAGGCTTCGTTTGTTTGACGGAAAATAAATTCTTTAGGAAAATATTTATCCATGGAAAATCGATTTCTGAATTTTATTTTCCTGAATTTTATTTTCCCTTGTTTGGCAATCACGTGAAAAATAAGATGAAAAATATTTTATTATATTTTTTATAAAAGAAAATATTTTTCATAACTTATTATTTCAAAGTAAAAATATAATTTTATTTTTAATTACTAATATTTATTTATTATCCATATTAATAAATATTTTTATTGAATTTTTAAAAATTATGAATATAATAAACACATTAATATGTACTAAATAATATAAAGAGCAAGAAAAATGTTTTTCCACGATTTGCATAGCAGAACATTTTCGTTAGAAATAGTCAAAAGAGAATTTTATTTTTCTGTGACTTTCAACTTATTTTCTGTTGTCTTATTTTCTAATCGTAACAAATGTCGCAAATATTCTTCAAAAAAATATTTTCCTCTAAACAAACAGAGCCTAAGTGTTTAATTGGAGTTATCAATCACCCCAAAGACTCGGGGGAAAAGTTAAAATTGACAGATTAAAAGTAAACGACCAGTCATCCACTGCTGCACATAACCAGACGTTGGTCGTTGCTGCTACAAGAAATCTGATATTATTCAGATACTGTCTCCTACAAACCCTTACATTAATTCTTCTTGTAGTAATTTCTTTGTGTAATAAAACATATTTACATCTCATTTCCTCTCTATAAAAAAATCAAAACAGCAAAAAACTTACGTTGGTCAAGTGTACATATAAGAATCAAACCTTGTTTTCACATCCTCACTATCATTCGTTCATTTCAGAAGTACGTAAAAAAATTGGGTTACTGAACTTATTCTCGTGTATTAGAATCAAAACTGAGACCAATAACTGCAATCAGTTTTGGTCAATATTGTTACCTTTAGTTAGCCTTAACCCACTTCTCTACTTGCTTTGTTATGTCATTTTTCCTCTTCAGCAAGGCTCGCAACTTGTTTTCAGAGTAAGGAGGCGGCATATTACAAGGAAGGGTTTCACTTGGAAACATCACCATTGATTCCTCCAAAAATGTCCTCTTTAAACCATCCTCCAAACATGCCACTGATTCTGAACACAACTCCACTGCTGCTGGAGGTATTGTCGGCTTGAATTTCAGGAGTTTTGCGTACTCACTTAACAACTGAAACATGTAACCATACACATATTCCATGTTCAAGTTCTCATGCATATAATCACTTCCTGCCTTCCCAATCGCCTTTGCCTGCGATGAAACTCGATCACATTTTGAGTTAGAATTTAAACGACTTAATTTTTTTTTCTCTTGATTTTAAAATGTACGAACCAATTTCAAACAGCAGTTCTTGAGTGAATAATATTACTAACCTTGTCGGGATTTTTATTGCCCCAGTTGACTGCATACTTGATATCTTTACACAAATTTTTTCGATTAATTGGCCAGTAATGCTGCAGAGGCTCCAAGCTTCTGAGGAAGAAATCTGAGTAGCGAGGAGTTACAAGTAATGTCATGGCATCACATGCCATTATGTATTTGTCACTCACTGACCATCCCACTCCTTCCACATATATTTTGTATCTTCATAACCAAATTTATCAACAATATATAATCACTTTTTGAAGAAACTGATCATAAAGAGAAACATTGGAAGAAGAAAATGGACAAAGGTAAGCTTTAAAATTAACTGTAGATATATACCTGTGGTCGCACTGGTCTTCCAAGTTTGAATGCTTATAACCTTCCTGAGATTCTTTGATCCAATCCTGAAAAATCAATAAAGCAACATATATATATAGCCCCATTATTCATTATTTAATCGGACGAATCATTAGGCAAGAACAACTAATTACTAATTAGTGAATAAAGTAATGATTAGAGGACGTGCCTGTTGATAAAGGCGTGCATTCCAGTCATGTTTACGAGAGACATTACATTTCATAAGCTCTTTTCTATTGCGAGAGGTGAATTGGTTGCCTTTCCAATAAGCATAAGGCACTCTTTCCTCCCATTTCGTCTTGTTTGCTCTTTCTATGATGCTCTTTAATATGTGATGCCATGGTTTTACATTTACTTCAACCCTGTTACATCCACCATTAATGTTAGCTAAGATAGTACCAAACAAAATTCTATGCTTTGTTCAAGGTTTAAGTACTTACCAACCCTAGAAGCTCAAGTCTGGATAAACAACTCCAACTCCATCTTGGTGTGCACAATACTGACAAAATCTGTTCTGATTTACTGTAACCATTATAGGAACAGTTAGATTGCTTCCTAATCTGTTCCTTTTCAACACATTATATACACCCACCTTTCAAAGAAACTTACTCTCTGGTGCTCAATATATTGTTACCCTCGTAGATGACTATAGTAGATCCCTTTGGACGTTTCTTATTGCTCACAAGACTTTAGTCCCAGATATACTTCACACCTTTATCCTCCAAACTCAAACTCAATTTGGTGCCTCTATAAAAAATTTTTGAACTGATAATGGTTCAGAGTTTGTCAGCTCTAGAGCCTCTGACCTTTTTGCAAGCTTTGGTATACTCCACCAACGTTCTTGTGTCCATACCCCACAACAAAATGGAGTTGTGGAACGTAAACATCATCATTTGTTGAGTGTTGCGAGAGAACTAATGTTTCAATCTAATATGCCTATGAGATTTTGGGGTGATAGTATCTTATTGGCCACTTATATACTTAACCGCTTACCTTCTCGTATCATTGGTTGGAAAAGTCCCTATGAGATGCTCCACAATAAAATCCCCGACCTTACTAGATTGAGAGTGTTCAGCTGCTTGGTTTATTCCAAAGTAACCACACCTCATCTAAATAAGTTTGCATCGAGGGCAACTAAGTCAGTTTTCTTAGGATATGTTCTTGGACAGAAAGCCTACAAATTATATGCCCTTGAGTCTCACATCATTTTTGTAACGCCCCAAAAATTCGTCCATTTTTATTCGGACAAAAAAGTGTGATTGAAAAATGGTTAATTGATGTTGGAAAATGGCTAAATCTATGTGGGATAAGGTTTATTATAAATGGTAAGTATGTATGTATAAGAGATATAGATGTCAGAAAGTTGAAGGGTGAAAAACAGCGAAAGTTTGAAGTTCCAGTGGCTGGAACGGCCATAGGGAACGGCCAAAGGCCGTTTCCCATGGCCGTTCTACTGGGAACAGCCACCTGGAACGGCTAGAAGGCCGTTCTATGGCCGTTCTAATGGAAACAGGTCGTAGGGAACGACCATGAGGCCGTTTCCCAAGGCCATTTCGAGCATCTGGGTTGCTTAAAACACGCTTGTTTGTGAAAAATAAGGGAGAGAAAACCTATTGTTCTAAACCAAACACTCCCACCTGATTCTCTCTCAAACTTAAGCACAAGAACACTCTTCCAAACCCTTCCAACCCTCAAACCTTGCCTCTAATACTTAGAAACTTATGGATTTCATCCAAGAACACCACCCAAATGATCTCTAGGGTTATTGGACGAGTTTTGACGAGGTAAGTCCCGATTTTTAGGGAAATTGTGTGCCATTTGATTTGGGTTTTCATGGGGTTTTTCTGGGGGTTGTGTGAGAATCAAAATGGTAGGTGTGTTTGGCTTGCATTGTGAATTTTGAGTGTGGTTTAGGATTTTAGGGTTCTTTGGAAAGGTAGAGAGTGATTGGGAAGTTGAAATAGAGTTTGAAATTTAGTGGGGATGGTGAAATGTGGCTTATTTGTGTAAGAGACAGTGTTTCGGACGTCGAAGCAAGGTTGAGACGAGATCGGTTGTGCGGGTTTTTAGGTAAGTGCGTTTTGACACTTACTTTGAGCGATTATGGACAAGTTATTGTAACTAATGGATTAATTGATTGCGTGCTATTTAGCTGTAAGTTACGATTGCAATATTTTCCATTTTGCACTAGTATGATGATGTTAAGAATGGTTGATATTGTGATGTGGATGATTGGTGTGGCTCGTATGTTCTTATGGTTTCGGGTAGGTTAAGGTGAAAATATATATATATATATAGTTTTGATTGTGGAGAATGGCTATATGGATATGAGTGTTGTTGGTTAGTGGGAATGTAACATGATATTTGAATGTGTAATGTGATGTGTGAAATGTTGTTATGAGGTTATGTGATCTTGAAATGGATGAATGCGATATAGCTATACTTGTGTGAATGACCTAGAAACGGTATGCAAATGGCTTGAATGAAAATGTGTATTTAGAAGGATTGAATGAGAGGAATTGTGTACGTAAAGTGGCATATCAAACGAAATCGTCCAAAGGCAAGAACATAAACAAAATGGGATGTGTGGTATATTGATTATGTAATGAATAATGGTGGATGAATGGATGATTATAATTGGTTAAGTTATGTGAAATGGGTTGAATGTTTTGCTCGGTTTTGTGTATGGACATGTAAAGATGGCATGTTTTATGTTAAAACGAACTAGGTAATTGCTAGTAAAGGGGTGGCCTAATGTGTATTGAAATAGTTGGCATGATTGAGTGTTAAAATGCTTGGTATTCTTCTTCCGCAGTTGCAAACGGCCAGGAAATGGCCAGGATGACTGTTTCCCATGGCCGTTTTATCTATAATTTGCTGACAGGGGATTAGAACGACCAGGAAACGGTCACTCTGGCCGTTCCCCTTGGTCGTTTCCCTTATTCTGATTTCTACAAAAGAATTGCTTTGAGAGTTTGTGCTGGATGGTTGGGTCTATTGATTCGAATGCTTGAAAAATCATAAGCTAAAAGGGTTAAGGGTTATATAAATGGTCCGTTATGAATGATGTGGAACTTTCTAATGTAGGCTTTGCGTATTCCGTTTGATTCAGTGATTTGCTTGGGTCGAGTTGGTCGTATATGCTTTATGTGATTGTATAATGGTGAATTATGTTACATTGTCATATGCATGATATGATATGAATGTTCTTACGGATTATGTGTTGAACCGTCCTTGAGTTACATATGTGAATAGTGGTGATGCCCTGAGTGGCCGTTGTGAATATGTTGATTTATATTATAGTATGGATGATTGTGGAACATTCAAGTACATATGTTTTGAGAAAGTTGAAATGAATTGCATGAAGTTGCATTCATACATATCGTTGTGACATGAGCATGAGCATGTGTATGTTCATGCATCGAGATATACAGGAGCTTATGGATCACATGAGAAAAAAGGGGGATTTGCCCAAATGTTTGAGAACACAATAACTCGACTCTTGGTGTTATATTTATGCCAAGCGAGAGCTCGATGATTTGATACTGGGCAAGGCCCGATGAACTGTGATAAAATGGGGAATTAGCCTAATTGTGAGAAAAATGGGGGATTAGCCCAAATGTGACTTGATTCTGGGCTAGTCCCGATGATTTGATGCCGAGCGAGAGCTCAATGACTTGATGCCGGGCTAGACTCAATGATTTCAGACCCCGGGGTACATATGTGTGTGGAAATGCATTAGCATTTCATTCTCATTCAGTTGCATGCATTGCATTGAATTGCTTGGGACAAATATGTGTGAATCAAGGTATGATTATGATTATGGACTTGATTGATGAACATATGAATTTATATGATTATGTGTGGTTGAGCATGACTTGTATCAGATAAAATGGATCGCTAGTATGAGGTTATGAGTGATTGCGTGATGGCTTTGGTATGAAGTGATTTGTGATCGAGTACATGTGCGTTGATACAGTCATATGAATTGTGATCTATTTTGTATGGTTACGAATTGTTGTGAATCGTGACAGATTACTTATGATAAATGATATGTGCTCCTGAATAAGATTTGTTGAGTTGCTCGTTGTGTGTATTAATAATGAACTTAATACCTATTTAAATCGGAGGAGCTTAGGCCGCAGAGGTTGAAGGTTCTCCTGCGCATCCAGCATAATAACCTATAAGGATTGCTTACTGAGTATTTTTAATACTCACCTTCTATTTTGCTGTGTAAATATGTGCAGAGTAACAACTATCAGGGACGGGACTACGTGATTGGCGAGGCTAGCGGTGCGATACTGAAGGTCGGGCTCCTAGCTTTTTTGGGAATTGTGAATGCTTGTGTATTTATCCATACATTAGCATAGATGATTTTATTTACTCAGCATTTTAAATGTTTTTCGAGCTTCCACATTATGAAAAATATTTGTGTATGATTTACTCTGATTTATATTCTATAACTTATGTTTTTTTAAAAAATGGTGCAGAAATTTGGTTTTATTCAGAAAAGAATTTTGTAAAATTTGGCGTCAAAATTTTTATGTTCCGTGATGTTCAATTCTTTGAACTGATTTTCCCTTTTCTGAGGACCCTACTGATACCAACAAATTGCCTTTGCCCTTATTTGCTGGTGAAAGCATTTGTCCAGTAGCCACAGATACTACACCTTATGTAGTAGTAAATGATGACAACAATACTGATGCCCCTACTTTAGCACATGATGAGCCCTTCTTTGATGCTACTCCCACTCTTCCTGATTTGGCACATGATGAACATTCTGATTCCTCTCCTTCTGTCAGTGCTAGTCCCATTGTTCCTGCAGGTTCCCCTTCCTCCTCAGCCCGTCCATCATCTCCTGCCTTACGGCAGAGTCATCGGTCTAGACAACCACCAAAGTGGCTTTCCGACTATGTGACATGTGTCGTTGGTAATTCCTCTTCTTCAGTTCCATCTGTCATAGGTCAATATAATCTTCCTTCTTTATCTTCTCATTCTATGGTACTTCCTACTGTAGAACACATTCACCTTCTTGACACCCATATTGCTCATCAGTGTCCAGTCACTTATTCTCAGGCTAGTAAGGATCCTGTTTGGGTAGAGTCCATGAATGAGGAGCTTGCTGCATTAGAAAAGAATAATACTTGGACCATGGTTGATTTACCTGCTGGGACTAATATGATTGGGTGTGCCTGGAAATACAAAATAAAATACAACCCTGATGGTAGCATTATCAAGCATAAATCCCGCTTGGTTGCCCAGGGTTTTACCTAACAATAT
>CANYCX010706975.1:0-15196 GCA_948193385.1 Breynia disticha f. nivosa
AATATATGTAAAGTATTCTGGAGCCAACCTTGCAAGAATTGATTCTGTTCTTTTCCAACCATAAAACTTAAGTGCTTCCAGAATATATGCTAAGTGCCTACCTTCATCATACTTTTCCAAATAACCGTGCTGCCATTAATTTAGAATCTGAAGCTTTTGGCCACTTTGACAATATTGAATCGATTGTTTATATACCCACATTAATAACACATCATTCTGTTTCAAACTTTGAATGACAGGAAGAATATATTCTATCTCATTACACTCTGTGTCAATTTATCTATCCATAATCATATGAAAGAATCAATGTGATCTGATCACTTTCTTCGTAAAACATAGCAATATTTTTTCTTTTTACAACTCATATCAGCAACAATAAATCACAAATATTTATAGATTAATTTGTGAGAAAATTAACTTGTTAACATGCAGAAAATATCCTTCGTAAAAATATTAATAACACAGTAAATATATTAACTGCATGCATTCAAAGGTTACTGTTCATGTGTGCACTATTTGCATGTCTCTATTCACGTGACACTATTCATGCATGCAAACTGTTGACTATTCACGTACCAGTTATGAATTCATAATTACTATTCATATCATAATTAATCAAAATACATATGATTAAACACAATGTGATCTCAACTATTTTTCATGAATTCATATAATAATTATTCACAATATAAATCAACATTTTTCCATATTTTACAATCCAATAAATAGTAAAATACTATTCATACAAAAAATAATTTCAACTTAGCACATAATCACATCACAAATAATTCCTAACATATTTTTCAATTTAGCACATTTTTAAGACATAAATAATTCTCAAATAATTCTTAACATGTTTATCAATTTATCACATTATCAATTTAGCACATTATCAAAACATATAAATGAATACATCATTTTATTCAACACACATTTCATTCATGAATCGAGAAATCTTACCTCTTTCCCGAAACTTAAAACCCTAGAATGAAGAGGGATCGATTTGAGGACTGATTTGCTGTTAATCCACTGTTTAAATGATGTTTGCTGGTAGGTTTGATGTTAGGAAGGGCTTAGGAATGGTGTATGGTTGTTGGGAGAGAGTTTGGAGAGTTTGAGAGTGTTTTTACCTCGTTTGTGGCTGTTCTCGGCCTTTTAATGACCTGCCCAGACCCCCGATAACGTATGTTATTTTGCAAATTAACGTACGTTAACAAAATGCAGATTTTTGGAAACTGACTATGAATAACGTATGTTTCTCATGGATTAACGTATGTTAGTCCGTATTAACGTATGTTAATGTATCCAGTAACATACGTTAATCCACTCCTGATAGCCATTTCCAACTTTTTCGACTTTCTTTCGATCCCTGGCCTACATATGCTTATGTATACATGATCACAACTTATTTTAAACATTAAATCAACTTATTTAACATCAATTAACATTGAATTAACACATATATCAAGATCAAATCCAACCATCATACACATCAATTTGTACCTCCTCCATTATTTTCATTTTTCCCCTATCTCATAACTTAATTTCCACTATACTTATGCCAATGCATCCATATCACAATCCAACATTATTACTCGTGAATTAAACATAAATCAACGTTGAATTAGACCTTATTTAACTTCTAAACATACAACATCTCATCCTTTATAATTTTCATTCAAGATATGGAGCATTCGTTACTTTAGTTTCAACCACACTCACACAACTTCCTCTGCACATGCAAAGAATCAAATAGCACGCACACTCATATTTCATTCCCAATCATAATCATTATTTTCAATTTAAAATGGACGAATTTCTGGGGCATTACAGCGATACTGGAAGAAGGTCGAGCTCCTTAGTATTTTGGGATTTAATCCTATTTTGTAAACTATACTTGTTTTCATATAAGTAGAGGTTGCATGTTTTATAATGTAAACTGTTTGCCAAGCTTCAGCATTTGTGTTGAGGTTTTGTTTAATCGAAACTAGATTATGGTTTTTCCTAAAGGATTTATAATTATTAATCGAAACTAGATTATGGTTTTTCCTAAAGGATTTATAATTATCTTTTCCTCCTACTCGTTCAGTTGATTGATTTTAAAAAGAAAAAAATGGTTTCCTTATTTATTCGAAAATGACTTCGTTAAATTTGAGCGTCACAACACTTCTCTATCCAGACATGGCTCTCTCCTCATCCCTCATCTTATGGTAGTAGTGTCGGATCTGATGGCTGGGTTTGCTGCAGTAGAAGCACAACTAGCGAGTGTCCCCACGAATGTGGCCACCAATACTCTATTGTACTGAGGTAATGACTTCCCCTGCTCTCAAAACCACCCCTCTATCAGCTGCCTCCTCCACTTATACTCCTCGAAGGTCTGGAATCAGTCTTCTTCTGTCCTCTAGTGGTACTGGATCCATTGGATACCTTCTACCTTTTCCCTCTTTACGACCCTCCTCGGCCAGAAGCTCCTCAGCTCTAGGGGAATCTCTAAAAGTATCTGGTAGGTGGGCTACTTCATATCAATAAAGGTGCAGAAGTTAAAATGTCGCCCCCTCTGAAATCGGTACCTCCTTTGTGAGTTAGTTACCACTTCCTCTGGTGCATATCTAAAAAGCCTGGTAAACTAAGCCTCATACTCAGCTACTGTAAATTCCTTCTGCTTGAGTTCTAGGAACTCGATCTTTTTGTAGCTTTGATAAAGGGAAGGGGTATATTTCTTAGCAAACTCCCTTTGAAAGTCTCCCCAGGTAAGTGTGGGATGATCACTCTAGCTCCCCAAAACTGCTTCCCACCAGTCTCATGTACTATTCTCCAATAAGGAGGTAGCATACCTCAACTTTTGCTCGGGTGTACATATCATCTAGTTAAAGATTCGCTCCGTATGTCAGAGCCCATCCTCTGCCTTAATATGATCTATAATCCCCTCATACGATTTGGCGCCGTGTTTACGACTTCCCCAAAGTTACAGTCGATACCATCCCTCGATCGCCCCCTGTCTTCCCAACATCTGCTACATCATCTGAAAGAAATGGGCATAGGCAGGGTCATAGGGCAAAATAGAATCTTGTGTAGGGCAAACTCCATGTCCTGGGACTGATCCATGCCTCTGCATGAACTCTTGGGACTCTGCGGTCTTGTGTGATACATTATTTATTGGCTCCATCCTGATAGAAAATCAACATTAAACCCCCTTTAGTTTTCATCAATACGATGCAAAGAAAACAATTTTGGCACAGTCCGTAATTAATCTAATCCCTGCTCTGATACCATTAAATGTCGCGCCCAAATTACGTAAACTCATTTTCGAATAATTAACACAATTTTGGCAACCATTTTTTAACGTCAACAAGAAAAATCAAAGAAAGAGAAATGTAAATACTCATTTTAAAAGTTTGACCAAGGTTTGGCCGTATACAAATATGTAAAGTAAATGCGAAAGCATGATAAATGATGAGAAATCATGGTATACAAATCATTTTCTATATTATAGCTTGTATAGATGTAAAAAAATGGTTTATAAAAGAAAACCCCAAAACAAGCTAAGGAGCTAACCTAAAGGACCAAGGATTACCTCCCGAGCACCACCAAAAGAAAGTCCCAACCTCAATCTACTGTCGCTCTGCACAATCATCATAAACACACATGCACGTGAGTAATTAATTACCTAATAAGTACACCTACAACACTTACCAAGGTAGTTAATACATAGGTACTCATTGGTAAAGTGTTTAGGTGTGTTATGTACTAAGGATAAAGGAATCATCCTAATTATTATCTACTTTAATAAACTTTAGTACGCTATCCAAGGTAAAGAATCATCATTCTTAATTTGCTCCTAACTTCCAAGTATTAGGTCAGTTATTCTTTCCACTTCTCATCTTAAAGTATTCAATTTATTATTGTTTTATTGGGAGAAACGGTCTTGAGAACGACTTAGGTAAATCGCTCGCCAACTCATTTTCCCTTTGTGACATTCCTTAGAAGTGAAACAGTTTGGGAAATGATTTACACAAAATTGTACCCAAACCATTTTGATCCACTAAAATTCCCTAGAAGTGGAATGGTTTGGAAAACAGTTTACTTAAATTGTTCCAAAAATTGTTTCCACCTCTCTCAGACTCCCTGTAAGTGAAATGGGAAACGATTTGGTTAGTGCGTTTCCCAGCCCATTTTGGCCTGATATGTCCAAAAACAATAGAACTTATCATATAACATCTCACACAAATTAAAATCAAAACATAGGCATCTCATCTCAAATAAACCACACCAAAACATCCTTAAACACACCATATTCAACCTTAATTTGACAGTAATCCTCAAATCATTTCAATAATCAATTTACACAATAATTTACAATCCATAATTCAAGTTGTTGCATACTTCATTCAAATTACTCAATATCATTTACAAGTTTAGAATTACACTCATTCCATTTTCATGCTCGTAACTACACAATGCAAATTATGAATATGTGCATATGTGAATACCAATGAAATCATACGAATGCATGCTCCGGGGTCTTTCTCTCATATCTCTTTCATTTATATGCAATTACCTTTAAGATTCGAGCATTTAATCTTGTCCCAGTTCCCCTTAAATTTGAGCTTCGGTCTTGTGGCACTTCCTCTTAAATTTATGAGCTTTCGCTCTAGTGGCAATACCCCTCATAAATTAGAGCTTTCGCTCTTGTGGCTATTCCCCTTTTTATGAACATGTAATTATGCTCATGTTATGTCCATATGACATGAATAAATGAAATGCAAGCGTTTCCAATCTCATCTCAAATTCACAACAATACAACATATGAACATTTAACACTTTACCTCAAAACACATAACACTCATAATTTCATCCTTTACATATTTTCATACAAATCAACCACAAACTCATATTACATCCACCACCATCATAACTTATTAAGGCATTTTTTCATTTCAATAACTCACATTGCTTAACTTAACTAACCAATGATTTTGAACATAACTCAACATAAGGTTCATATCCATAAACAAACCAAAACAGTAACACATCCACAACATACACGTCGAGTCATTAACTCTCATTACCTCCAAGTTAATTCATACCATTTCATAGCGTATTGAACATATTCAAATTTCACTTAACATAAATTAACCAATCAATTAAAATGACATCAACATCAAGTCCATTCTTAAGACACCCACCCTAAGATTTTAACATATCATATTCAATCGGGTATACTTAACTATACAAATGCAAGATATACCAAGGTAAGTGTGTTTTGGTGCACTTACCTCAAAATTCACAAAGTTGACTCGATGCTCAACTCTGATTCGGGTTTTAATTATCACCTCCTTCACAAATCATTCACATTTCACATTATACACCACACATTACACTTATTTTGACTTTTATACCTCTAATTACACAAAATCCCCAATTTACCTAAACCCTAAAATCTTAAATCTCCCTTTAATCTCACAATATCATGCTAAATGTTTACACATTTAGGATTCTCCATAAAAACCCACATGACCCACACAAATCTCACTCTATTACTCATAAATTTCATCTACGGCTAAAGGTTTACCTTGCTCCAAGTCACCTCAAACTTTAGGATCCTTCTAGATAGTTGTTTTGGCATGGGATTATGAAGATCTAGGTTTGAGGAGTAAGGATTTGTGTTTAGGAAGGGTCTAGAAGTGTTTTCTTAAGGTTTGAAAGAGAGGTTTTTAGGTGGAATGCAACTAGGTTTACGAAATGACACTTCTCTCTCTTTCCTCATAAATATGCGTCTGATTTTAAAAACCCGTCAGGTCGAAATAGTTTGCAAAATGGTTTACACAAACCATTTGCTCAACCGTTTCGCCTTTATTCAGCTCAAAATCAGCTTTTTGCTAGCAGTGGAAACAATTTAGGGAACGGTCTACCCAGGAAGTTTCCCAGGTTCGTTCTCTGCTATTGTTTCCATATTCTTCGCTAATTTTAAGTTATATTTTTTGGGACGTTACATAAAAAGTACATTTCTATATTGTCTGAGATTAAAGCAAAAAAAACAAATATGAAACCAAAAAAAAGAATAGAAAATAGAAAATCCAAAAAAAAAAAATTGGACATAAAATATACATTATATGTCATAAAAAATATTAATTATGAATAGACCACATGAATTAACTCCAAAAGATCAATTCAACTATCATAAACTACTTGAAAAAACAAAAAAGAGAGACAAAGAAAAGTTTTTTAAAATCATAAAAATCTAAATATATTTTATCTTAAAACAAAACAGAAAAAACTTATACAAAAAAATGTTTTTATTTTAAAAATATGTTCGTATATATTTTCTGTTTATTAAGGTAATATACAAAAAAAGCTTAGAAAAATCAGTAGATTTTAGCATATTGAACATGCTTGCAATTGTAAAAAAACACATAACAAATATAATTCAAGTTCTTATTAAATTTTTTACGTTAACCATAAATATACTAAATATAAATCAAGAGGGTATGCTAATATGTATTAGTAAATACTTACAAGAAAAATAAATCAAAAAATTAATATTAACCTAAAATAGAGAAACAAAATTTTTAAACTACGAATACATTTTGTGAAAAAAACAACAGAATACAAAAAAATGTCAAAACACCAAAACAATACAAACATATAACCACAATTTAAATTCCTAGAACAGAAATAGATACTAAAAAGTAGGCACAAAATATATGCAACATACATTCTAATATATAATTCAAGCAGTACACAAACTAAAAAAAAATCTTAAGAATAATTACATGATTTTAATATAAAATACAAGCTTATAATTGAAAAATATATTTTATCTTAAAACAATTAGACAAAACTCATACAAAAAAATGTTTACGATTTCTAAAATTCGTTCATGTACATTTTCTATTTATTAAACCAGAATACAAATAAAAAAGGCATAACAATAATTAATAGATTTTAGCCTACAGAACATGGTTACAGTTGTAAAAAACATCATATTAAATATACAATTTCTGACAATAAAAGAAAAATACAAAAAAATAAAAACACCAAAACAAAAGTAAAACAAATATCTAACATATAACATATATTATATCAAATAGGATTTTTTTTTAAATAGAAAGAAAAAAATGACAAGAAATATTAAAAAACATAAAGGCTAAATTACAAAATACAACATAAAAATCATTGAAGATTAGTGAAAACCTTCACATCAGGATAATGATCAATAGCCTAAAAAAAGAAAAAAAAAACAATTAGTAAAAATTTTATATTAAAAATTTAAATAAATTTAGAACATATTTCTTCCACCGTATTATCAGTCTTAGGCTTATTTGTTTTTTAACTAGGAAACCTACAAAAAAAAACAGTTTGCAAAAATTTAATTATTGAAAAAAATGAAAATGTACTATTGATACCTCTACACATTCACAATCTGAATCGACCTCCACATCCATGTTATAGTCACTCTCTAAAGACTGGCTAAGATCTTTAGAAAGTATATTCGCTTTTCGCTTGGCTGATTCCTCCATAACAATAAGAGAAAGTTAAAAAATCTATAGAAATGTAAAAAAAATAACATAAACAAAATATAATAAAAATACCAACATTATGTTAGGGCAAACCTTAGCCCAATCATTGTCTATGGACTAAATTCATAGTTAAGATATTTTAATCTGTATTTATGTTATTTCTAAGCACAAAGAATGAATAAAGTTCTATGATTGAGCACTTGGTTGTTTAAGTTGGCATATATGATGCATATGTCTGTAGGATCTTAAAGCGAAAGATTTCATTCTAAATATCCCTAGTCAGCCATTACTATTAGAATAATGTGTGAATTAAGACTAGCATACTCTTTTTGACTTAGTGGGTTCCACCCTACGGAACATAAGAACATGGGGTGTTATTTAAAATTCATGGATACATGCCCGGACATGGTATCTAGTTTAAATCCACTAATGAGAGCACTACATTGTTTGGGGTCATAAGTAGCTCTCATGTGCCCGTAAAAGAGTGACAAGTATAGGTATGATTGTGTATGCATTGGTTCATGTTAGAGAGTATGGAATAAGTGAAGGAATTACCAGCTCTCGAGGAGAGAGAAAATCACCGACCACTTGATCTGTGAACTAAAAAGAGTATGGACATACCTAGATGAACTAATGAGTTTCATTATTTATCTGAAAGATTTTAGTGTCACTGGAGTATTAAGAAAGGGAATTGACTAAATAATGATTATTGTTCCATGCCTTATATAATTATAGTATTTATGGTAAAGGACTACGTGAGATTGTACTAGGTGAAACGGATGTTACAACATCTTCATTTAATTTGAGATGTCATAACATTTTGATAGAGTTTGTTTATGACCTTTAGGAATTAATTATTCCTATTTCCAACATGAAATGGACCAATAGGATCGCATATAAAGACTAGGTCTGGAAAGCATAAAATTAGTATTTCAGCATATATTTAGCCCATTTAAAGGATAAATATATGAGGCTTCAATATGTGTAAATTGGATAAAACGTAGGCCCAATTTTAGTGTGATATATGGACATCCAATGGTTGGTGTTAATTATGTATGAATTAAGTAACTGATCATGAGGATGAAAGAGTTAGAGTGGGATTAAAGGAGGTCACGATTTAGACAAGATTTTGTCTTAAAATATGGACCATGTGGGAGATTATAGAATCCTATTTATCCACTACAATCCATAGCTAATCCTAAATGATTTAGAATTCAAAGTCTGAATTTAAATCAAATTAGGATAAGTAGCTTAAAATAAGGAGTTGAATATGAATTAGGATTACGTTTCATCCATCTCTTCGTAAAATCTGTCCTAGGGTATGTGCTTATATAAGGAGACTAAATCTCTTGCTTTTCTCTATGCTTGGCCATCATTACTAGCCCTAGGGTAAGAATTAAATCATTTTTCTTACTAACATATATTATAACCGACTACATCAAAGATCAAGCTGGCACTCGCCCTTTTTGTCAAAGTTTAGTCGTGTGTGTGAACATAAAGGGAGATCGCGTAATAAGCAGCTCTTGTGACATCTTGGACATGAAGAAGGATGTATAGTATGGTTCCTATACAGTAGTTACTATAAGAATTTGTCCAATTAATATCTCACATTTTTCAAGGTAAAACAGTAAACTAGTTAAGTTTTCTTTTGCAAACTTATGCATGTTTGGACGTTGGCTTATTTTTTGAATGATTTTTGCCATAAATTTTATGTTTTTCCGCTGTGTTATGAACTAAAACTTGTGTGTTAAAAATCACGTGTATGCATTACATGGGTTGTTCGATTGTATTTTGGTTATTTGTTGATTAAATGGATTTGAAATCATGTTTATAAACTGACCCATAGTTATTTTAAGATGACTTAATGGTTGGATTGAAAACCCTTAGTTGGCAGATTCTAGGTTTGATCATACATGACCTAGTTTTGCCTTAACATGCCTTATTTTGTACTAGTTTTGGTTGTTTGAACATGTAAATGATTTTTGTTGGTTAATTGGTTTTTAATCATTTTTCATAACTGGTATAGGATAGTTTTAAAATGATTTAAGGTTACTCTTGCATGGTTAGTTGTAAAAATGAGATTAGGTTAATTAAAATTGTATTGACATGATTAATTGATGTTTTATACTGTAATTAAAGGTGTTAATTAGGTCTGTTCATATTTGTTATGTTAATAAATTTGTTTTGTAACCTAAAACCCTAACCGATTGCATAGATAACCCTAGAATTGATTGTTGCATGTTTTAGTTCAACCAAGTTGTGTTTGTTTGATTAAAAATGCTAAAATCATTCTAGGAAAGAGCTAATTTGAAAGTTAAAATTTTATTTATGGGGTGTGTTTGTTCATCTGATGACACATAAAATCATTTTTGACATTGTGATGTGTTTTAATACAAGTATGTAAATTATTTTGTTGTGTGTGCAAAGTTGATTCTTCGTTGATTCTTTTTGTGAATTCACGTGAATTTTAATATGTTTAACATTTTTTTATTTTTTTTAACTCATGTTGTTACATATTTTATGGAATTTTAAGTTTATGTATGATATGTTGTATTTTGTGCATGTTTTATCAAGTGTTTTACATCATTTTGCATGATCATTTCTATGATTTTTAGTGTTTTTAACATAATTTCATATTTTGTGCTTTCGGATGCTTGTAGTTGTTAGTGTAAGCCCTAGCCCAATGCATTGTTTGTAACTTTTATTATTGAGTAATAAAATTATGAGGCATTATTTTATCATATGATGTATTGACCTGTGGTATATTGTTTGATAAAATATCCAAGAATGTTAATTAACCACTCGAGGTATCAAGGTTGAGGACCTTGACAGTAGAACCTGTAATATATGAGATTAACATTCTAAATATCCCTAGTCGCTCATTTCTATAGGAATATAAATGAATTAAGACTAGTATGTACTTTGTAGATGATCATGTTCTATGGGTCATAGATATTTGGGACATCTAGCAAAGTACATGGGTATAATGTAGAGCATTATACTTGGAGAGCGATCACCATTTGCAATGTCAAATGTTATCCTTAGACTGGAAATCATTGTGTCTCTTGTTGTGATTTTTAGTGTACTTTGACATATGCCTAACGTGGTCGTAAAAGGTTGACAAGTATGGGTATGTTTGGGTATGCTAAATCAAGATTGGGACATCTGGCCGCTTGAAAGACAAGATTGGAAAGAGTGTGGACGCACCCGAATGAAATGATTAAGTCATTTATTTGAACTTATCAATTTTTTCATATAGATCAAGAAACGTGATTTAGCTTTAAATAAGGGTGTTAGCGACATGCCTTATGCTAAATCAAGATATCGAGGTCAAAGGATTTATTTGAATTGTAGTAGGACTGTTGACACCGCTCGTCAGCTATTTAATTTAGGATGATCATAGTGTCTTACTAGATACCGCCAATGGTTTATGAGTTATTAAACTCATTACCTTTATTAAATAGTCTTACAGATCGCACGCGGATAGCCAAAAACCTAAAAGGGTAATTTCGGTATTTCACATTAGGTCAAAATCCGGTCATTGGACCTGATTGGGCATTTGGACCAATTTCGGTAATTAGGCCCAAGAAGGATGAGAAATATTTCTTAAAAGAATTTAAGACAAAGATTATTTATTAAATATAATGTCTTAAATAAGAAATAAAAGGAGAGGGAGAATTAAGGAGGATTGTCTTAAGTTAAGACAAGACATGTCTTAATTAAGACATAAGGATAATGTGAGAAAATTCAAAAGATTCAATCTCTTAATTATCCTCACATAGGTACACGGCAATGGCATTTAAAATTAAAAGGATTTTGTCTTTAAAATCAAACTTAACAAGTCCTAAAAGGATTATGAGTGTTAAGTGTTTAACCCTATCAAAACTCTTCCTTTTAAAAGACTTTAAGAAAGAGAAATTACCTAGTTTTTGCCATTGAGTGAGCTGTCCCTCTTTTCTTCTCCAAGGCCGTGACCTTTCCTCTCAAAATACAACAGAAAACACAGATTTTTCTTAGAGAGAGACGTGAGATCTAGGGTTGGTCAGTTAAGTGATCAACGTGGTGCTTTTAGTTCTCGAAAAAGCTCATTCGAATCGACTAAAACTAAGGTGGTACGTTTTTATCTTTGTGCTAGTACACTTTTTCGCTAATTCGTGTGTTATTTCTGTAGAGGAACCATGTTTGGGGTTCTTCCTTGGTGTCACGAAGGTGACCTTAGTGCATTCTAAGGTGGTAGATACTAGTGTTTGTCCTAGACCAATCGGCCAAGCAAGGAATCATCAAAGGTATGATCTTTAACATAAAGTTTTGGTTTTTATGTTACCATTATGTCAATCGATTGTACATGGCATGGTTTGAGTTGATTTTATGTTGATCTTGGTTGTCTCTTCCGTGTTCTTGGTGTTTGTTTCTGCTGACTAAAAATTTTAAACACGTAGGAAACCTAACAATACAATGACCAAACACTGATATTATAAGTGATTATTGGAATTACTAATCCATAAGTAGGATTAGATAAAGCAGTAAACAAGATACTTGTAAGACACCAAATTGTGTTCAAATGATCCACAAATGTGTTAGAACACAATTCATCAATGGACATGTGAGTAACTATATCCAATCATAGCATAGGTCATGAAACCCAAGTGGTGAACATATCCTTATGTTAATTCTTACCTTAACTAAAGGCCTAAGTAAAAGTAATTCAAATTCCTCATATATGTAGTGAAAACTATCATATAAGTATTGTGTATGAGGAATGTTAGTAGAATTAGTTTCAAAAGTAACTACCTCAAGATAAGTGACCATCTAAGGTGATAGTCATTATCATAACGGCCATATGCTAGTAAGGTGAGATCAAGTATCACATTGAGTCAATGGGGACTTAATAGAATAAAGGAAACGGTGAACTTTTGAGTTCAAAAGACCAAGCAAATTTTAACAGTGGATCAATGTTGAAATCTTGCAATGTGTGGCATATGTCTTGGACATATTTAACAAAGAAAGCTATTGTGTATAGTTTAGCATGCAAAGCGGGAAAACCCACTCATATAGGTTGATACCTTGGATTTTCACTTATGTATGAGAAAATGCCAAGATGAGGCTATAAAGAGCCCATTCATACTGAGTTGTAAGAATGAAGTCGCAAATAATCAATTTATGCCATGAGTGAGCCCATGATAACTGCAATTGTAACCCGCTAGAACCGAAGGTAGTCCTAATATTACAGAGGCTTAAAGTGGACAAAGGGAAAATGCTAGGTGCATTGAAGCCTGATGTCTGAGCATGGTGATATATCTGCAAATATATAGCATGCATTCCTAATGAGAAGGAATTTGAAACCATGGCATATTCTATGTGAATGTGTGTTAGACGCGACCTGGGATGAGAAGCTTGATGTTATTCAATTGTCTTGATATGTTTGCAAAGTTCACATCTGTTCGACGCTTGTAAATTTGGAACATGTTGGATAGTTGTTAGTATCAACGCAGAGTAATAGTTTTAGTTTGAGGTAGAATACTTTCAGTAACGGTTCACGAACAGAATCAAAGTGCGCACGAGCCATGTCAAAAATTTCTACATGAAATAGACAAGTGGAAATGATTGAGTTTTCGTAAGACCTTAAGATCGAAAGATGTGAACACAGAAAGTAATCGGGGGGATACAACCGTAAGTTTTGAAGAACTACATATGAGTAGCCCAATAAAGGAACTTATACTCATTTTTAACTGGTTGGTCGTGTGGCCCACTACATAAAAGAATGATACAACTTGGATGAACTAAATAAACCTCACACTTGACATAATAAGTTTATTCATGTGCGAGTGGGAAAAGTTAGTAGTCAAGGGTTTGCCCAAGACTAAACTAACTGACAAGGACTAATTGACAATAAGTTTGTCAGTTTAGGGACTTATGAGGTAATTTTGTAACGTTATAAAAGGGTTAAATTAGGAAACTCTAAAGATAACAGTGAATGAGTTTTCACATTCAGAGAAAAGAGTAGCCTCTTTTCTCTGCACCTCCAAGTTCATCCAGTGATCATTCGGTAGCAAGGGTTGTGAAAGAACACGCCTTCGACTCGGTAATTGGCTTGTAGGAGAAGGAGACCATCAATTAATCTCTTCAGGATCTTAACTCTTCCGCTGCGATTATCAGATAAGTCTGCTTACTCTTTTATTTAATGCTTTGTGTAGTTCTGTATTGAGATCCTTCACATGCTTTGAAGCACCAAATTTGCCTACTCATTACCTCCTTCTTCAAAAAAGCCACCACCAACTACATCAGCTCTTTGGACCTTAAAATCTATGGCACAGTTAGCATGTGTGGGAGATCAACTTTTCTCACATTTTGCTTCATACAATAGAAAGTAAGTAATAATAGTGTATTGGGGATCTTCAAGCCAAAACCAGCAAATAGTGTGGTCTTCCTTTTATTGCTATTATCACTTGCCTTTTGAGGGGCATAGTGTTGACTTGACTGGAGAACCTATGTCTTTTTCCCTTAAAACTGGAAAGTCTCTACGATGAATCTCAAAACTATGAAGCTTGTCAAGACATTTGAAGAAGGGTGGATGTTTGGTCAACATACCGCTAACATGGGCCTTACATTGGGCTTTAGGGATCCACCTCCTACTCATGCATCACTCTAAAACTGTTCCAGTTCAGCTCGGTAAATCAATGCTCAGTCGATTGATGATGAGGAGATTTTTCGTCATTTAGATTCTCTTAACACTCAGCTTGGTACCTTGGAGCGACTTATGAAAAAGTCTCTTCCATTGTGGAGAAGATTTAGGAGAAGTTGACTTACCAGAGTGATGATTATGTGGTACGTCCATAGCTTGGGGTGTTTCATTTTCAAGACTAGCATTTCATTCTTCTTATGCAGCAACTTAGACATTTTATTATATGTTTGTGTGTGCACTATTTAGATACATCTATTATCGTGTGTTTGACTTATGTGTTGAATGTTTTGCTATATTTGGGTCTCAATGTTTATATACTCTATTGTATTCCTTTTCTTTGCTTTTGATGCATGACAAAAAGGGGGAGAGATATATGCATTGATTGAAGGGGAGCTTCTGTAGGTTGATTATATTGCTTTTAAGTTGCCTTGCTAACAAATTGGACAAAGATTCCTTGATTGTCTTTTTTCTTTGTTTTGCAATCTTTATCAACTTCATATGTTGTTTTGTCATTATAAAAAATGGGGAGATTGTTGAACAATGGCCGTGAACATTATGTCCTTGCTATGTTTTGATAATGGTTTAAAACGATGAATATGATAAACTTTACCTATAGGCTTAAGAGGCTACTACGGTAAAATTGGAATGGCTTGTAATCAAGGTTTTTGTCAAAAATGGGCTCTCGACTGAAGTTACTCGACAAAATAAGGTTTTTGTGACGCCCAAATTCGGATACCATTTTATAATATTTTTATTACATTCCAAACAAAATGATATCCAAACTTAAACGTCATTTGTTTTATAGAAAAAATAAAATTTAAGAATAATAAAAATAATAAATATCGGAGGAATAAAATTTTATTTCATTTAAATTAAAAACCCACATTTCATTTCGTCAAACCGGTTTACAGAGTTTAAGCAAACCCAAAACCCAAATACATCATCAGTTTATACAATACATTAAAGGTTACGAAATCAATCCACACCGGAAAAA
>CANYCX010707812.1:0-22162 GCA_948193385.1 Breynia disticha f. nivosa
CTGAATCCAATACTAGTTCATCTCATGCTGCTCCAACTCGATCTACTGCTGTTGATTCACTGAGAACAGGAGTAATGGCACAGTTTAAAAGCAATTTTGTTTCTGCTTCCTCGAACTCCTCAAATCAGGGTTCAAATGATTATGCTAACAAGAAGCCAGCATTGCGGGGATTTGTGTCTGGTGGTACAATCGGTGGAGATACGAGCAGAACGCAGACAACCAGTTCATTAGCTGGATTTGTATCTGCTGGTTCAATCAGTGGAGATACAAATGGAACTCAGACAACCACTTCGTTACCTGGATTTGTCTCTGGTGGTTCAAGCGGTGGAGTTGGAAACAGAGCTCAGACAACCACTTCATTACCTGGATTCGTTTCTGGTGGTTCCATCAGTGGAGACGGAACTAAATCTGACACAACCACTCAACACACAGGAGGAAATACAAGTCAGAGGAATCCAGAAAGGTGAATATTTAGCTTGATCTAGCTTACATTTTTTATATTTTCTGCTTTGTTGAGTATATATTGGTTTAAGCTCTTAAATTTATTTGCGGTGGTTGTCTTTGCATTTCCAGTGGTGGTGGAAGAGAAAGACGGCGGCCCTCTGGCTGGGATCGGTAATCTATTCGACGCCTCAACAACCAGTTACTCATGGATGTTGGCTTTTCTCTTCTTGGTTGCAACTTGGAAGTCATCTCGTCTGTATGATGTTCCTTCTTAGTGCATTTCTGCATGATCCAATTATTATTTCCTAATCGTGTATGATTTTGTACTTGAGTCGATAGAATTTCACATTTGCTAATTTTAGCTATTATGATTACCCCCCTCCCCTTGCAAGTTACGTCCGATGGAAGGGTACTTTAGATATTTCTTGTAGTGTCCTATTAAACTAGTTAATAGTTTCCTTTCCCTTCTGGTTTTGCATAAATGTTTGTTACTGGGGGCATAAGCTACAAAATCATTTTTGTAAATTAGCTCAGTTTCTTAATGATCATTTTACAGATTGACCAGTGTTGGTCCTTTGATCTTTCCATTTCGTGACCCAATTTAGTTTTCAGAAACAGCATCTCTAGTGGTTGTTTCAGCAGTAGTTGCGAGTCCAGCAATTTACTTCTTGTTTAAAGATCTTCTAGCTTTCTTTTTGTCATTTCCCAACTCTTTTGGTGGCAATTAATGTCCGCCCCACTACAACAATGGGTTGTTACAGCCTTACAGGTGCTCTTACGCCTATATCATGTTTCACATCATGCTTGGCAAGGTATACTCACTCTGCACTGGTAAGGAGTTTAAGTATTGAACAATTTCTTTTCTTAGTTTCGGAGATCTGTATGATGCTTTTCATGTGTTTCAATACATTGAATGTTAACAGTAGATATACGTGTGGCATTGTTAAGAAAAACACTGGGAATTTAGGCCTTTTAAACATTGCACTGTTTACATTTTTTCATCAAATTCCCTTCTTCGACCTGCAACAGGGCATATGTCAGTCCAGACATGGTTCGTTGAGAGTGGATTAATTCCCAGTGTTCCACAAAGTTGGAGCGGATTAATTATGTGTATGCTGCTGTGACCTTCAATCTTACTTAACTGTTGACAGATTTAATGATATTTGAAAATTATAATCAACGAAGTTTGATTCTTTCACTAAAGGAATTCCCATGTAGTTGTTGACTATGTGATTGAATAAATCTTCTTCTGTTTGTTGCAGGTTGAGGGCTCAGACTCCTTTCCCTATTTTAAACTCCAGAGAAATCTTTGATTACGCATAATACAAGATCCTTTTTGCACATACGTAAGGGACTCCTTGGTTTGGTTCGAAGAAGCAATGTCACTCTTTCTAGTTTCTACTTCTACTTCTAATCAGAAGACAGCAGCAAATCAGTGAAAAATGGCATACAAAATTCTGTTACACCAAATTCCTACACATTTACTTTCTTCCAAGTACGTGCATTTTTACCCCTCTGCAAAGAAATTCCTTCAGGCTTGTCCGAATCCCAACCTACCTCCTGTAATTAACTACTTTCTGAGATCTCGTACTTGTTCTACACAATCTTTGTAACAATTTTTCTTACAAAAAACAAGGAGAAAATGAACTTACCTTTGCCGTTTATTTCAGACACCTCACCCAATAGTCCATGCTCGTACTCAATCGTTTTTTGTGCTTTCACCTGAGACATTGCACATTCAGTTTCCCCACTTGAGAAGAATCAAAGTGACTTCAACGGCCAAATTGAAAAATAAGATTTAAAGGGAAATCACTGAGGTTAAGGAAACTAACAGGATCAGATGGAAGAGAGGAAGAAGAGACACGAAAGCTACAGCCTTAGACGATCAAAACAAATGAACCCAAGCGAGTGAACTTTTTTTGTAAAACCAAAACGCGGCGTCGTTCAGAAATTTGTTTTGCAACGACCAAGCGTTTTAGGCTTCATTTGGAGTGCGTATAGTAAAACCCTGTAAAAAACCCATAGTATGGAATAGAGTGAAGTTGGAGAAGATGAAGAAGCGTCCGACACAATTGCTCCGCAGCGGTTGGTGCCTGGTGCGAAACCTCTCCACGTCGGCGAAAACGGTGTCGGAGGAGACAGTGAGAAAGGATAGCCTGTATCGGAGATTATCAGGCTTAAATGCAACAGGAGAATCAGCCACAAAAAAGTTAAATGACTACATAATGGAAGGCAAAACAATTACCAAGTCAGATCTTCTTCATTGCGTGAGAATAAGACGCAAGTATGGTGAAATTGATCAAGCCTTGGAGGTCTGTTTTTGCCCCTCTTTTTACTTCTTTTTATTTGTTTGAAGATGATTGCATTGCCTCCTGGCTATTGATTAGTCTGTTTCGTTGCAATACCATAGAAATCACCCACTTGGAAAAAAGTTCGTGAATTGAGAAGCATTAAGCTACGAAAGTAGAATTTAAGTGGGTTATTAATCTAATATTTGATTGGAATAGATGTTACTGGTACTTGGGTGCTTTTGTTAAGAGGTTGAGGGTTTGATTCTTGCGAGAGCAAATAAAATGACTTGTCTGAAAAATCTATGGTTTGATTCTTTGTGATGTGGTTGGAAATTGTCCTTTTTTGATGGTGCAGATAATGGAGTGGATGGAGAAGAAGGCAATTCATTATTCGATTGCTGAGCATGCAATGCATTTAGATCTGATAGCAAGAAACAAAGGCGTAACTGCTGCCGAGGATTACTTCAACGGCCTACCGGAATCTGCAAAGAGTCGTTCGACTTATGGCGCTCTTTTTCATTGTTATTGCAATGAACTTATGGCTGATAAAGCTTTGGATCTTTACAAAAAAATGGACGAGATGAAGTTGCTTTGTTCTGCTTTGCCGTTCAACGATCTTATGCATCTGCATTTGAAAATGAACAAACCGGAGAATGCACTTGCCTGCTACGAGGAGATGAAGCAGAAAGATATCTCCCCCGATTCCTTCACTTATCAAATGCGGATGCGTAGCTTTGCTTGTTTAAATGATCTTGAAGGAGCAGAGAGAGTTTTGGATGAGATGAAAAGGAATGATGAGGGCAAACTTGATTGGAATACGTACTGTAACATGGCCGCGCACTTCGTGAATGCTGGTCTTTTCGAGAAAGCTGAATCCGCGCTGAAGGAGGCGGAGTCAAGAATAGGACCGCAAGACCGGGAGGCCTATCATTTTCTGATCAGTCTATATGCTTCAACATCTAATCTTAACGAGGTGAAGCGAGTTTGGAATTCCCTAAGGGCAAACTTCCGCACTATCACAAACGGGAGTTACCTAGCCATCCTTCATGCTCTAGCTAGATTAAAAGATATCAAGACACTAACAAAATGCTTCAAGAAATGGGAATCCAGCTGCACCAGTTACGACATGAGGCTACCGGACGCCGTTATAAGAGTCTACCTAGAGCACAACATGATCAACGAAGCAGCGCGAATATTTGACGATGCTGTAATGAGATGCGCAGGACCTTTTTTCAAGGCAAGGGAGGCATTCATGGTTTTCTACCTGAGGAACGATCAGTTGAATTTGGCTCTGAATCATCTTCTACAGTCTTTCTCCGAAGTTGAAGGCAATAGAAAGTGGCAGCCAAAGGAAGAAACGGTGAGGGCATTTCTCCATTATTTTGAAGAACAGAAGGATGTTAAAAGTGCTGAGAAGTTCTGCAAGATTCTGAAGCATATTAAACTACTTGATGCCAATGCTTACATTCACTTACTTAAGACTTACATAGCTGCTGGCCTTCAAGCTCCAGAAATGCGCAGGAGATTGGAAAAAGATGGGGTGGAAATAAGTGACGAGCTTCAGAACTTACTTGATAGATTATGCTAATCTGTTATATGTAGAGTAGCTCAAATAGTTTGTTCACTTATTATTTCTCTGATTCAATCTTTATTCTTGTGAGATTTTCATCTTCACGCTATAAATTTATTTATGCAAATTTCTGGTTCCGGGTTTCTCTTTCGATTCGACAATTCGGATTCGAGTTTTCTTTAAAAATTAACCGAACTGCCAATTTGAAACTGTGTACCGCTAGTTTATTGTTTCATGGTTCATAAAACCAGATTCAAAATAGGACATGGTCGGTTCCGATGATTCGGTTCCATTTCTGATTTTGATTCCGAAAACAGCGTTTCGGTACTAGATTCTGGTTCTAGTGTTGATTCCAATTCGTTGGTTCCAATTTAACGTTTACACCTCTACAAAGGAACAAGGAAGACGGTAGCTCATTTCTCGTGTCTACTTTTATAATTTGTATATTTTTTTATAACACTCTTTGATGATAATCATTATGTCTTTGAACAAATTAAGGAGACATTCGAACCAGAATAAACAATGACCTGTAGCTCAGCACATGAAATGAAAGCGTGATTCATTTGTCAGTTTGTATGAGTCATGGTTTAAGTCTTGTCATTGTCAAGAATCTTATCTTTGATGATAAGATCGACATAAACATGTTGGAAATATCTACATAGTTATTTTCTGATTCACTAGAGGGTTTTGAAATGTCATGATGATATGATTTAGAGCTCACTTGGTTGGGAGTAAGTAAAGAAGATAAGTCGTACTTTTCGAGAAGTGTACAAAACTATCTTACTTGGTTGCGCTTCTTGAATTCAACTTCCAAAAAAGTCAGAGTTTCTACTTCCCCTATTCAAGGGAAGTCATTTACCTAGCAAAACCTAGGTAAGTTGAACTTCTCTAGCGAAGTTCAACAAATTTTACCATTATATTTCTGAATTTATTTCATAAAATATCTAATTGGTTATTGATGAGGATAATTATGTAAATATCAATATTAATTTATAAAAAAATCAATAAATTATCTACTTTATGGGAAGTGCAATTTGAACCAAACATTTGTTCTTACTTCATGAGAAGTTAATTCTCAGAATATACGACTTGCCGAAAAATGAGTTTCCCAGAAGTCTATTACTTCGAACCAAATAAGACCTCTGTTTCTTGATAAAAGACTTCTTTTTCTAAATATGCTGGAGAAGAATCTCCATAACTTTCTCCAGATTTTTTTAGCATTTTTCAGGTGACTATTTTCATCAATCTTTCAAAAAAAATCCGGAACTGTCACTTCGAACCTGGTCCAAATTTGCATTTCAAATTGGATGGAAAGGCTGTATTTCAACGAGTATACGACTGTCGTTCATCTAAACTTGCTTACAATAATTCCACAAAATTTCATAACAAACGATCAATCGTCTAAACAAATTCCTTATTTTTCTTCCATACAAAACCCTACCAAAACCCATTTCTAACAATATTTGACACAACAGAAACTGAGCCAAAAGAAATGATGAAGAACCCGACCCGACTTCTCTTAACCGGTTTACGGTCAGTAAGACACCTTTCGACGGCGGCAGATACGGAGGCTAAAAAGGGTAAGCTACATCAGAGATTGGCCGGTGTGCATTTAACGGGTGATACTGTCACAAAAACTCTAAATGAGTACATAATGGAAGGCAAAACCGTCTCCAAAATAGACCTTATTCGTTGCATTAGAGACCGTAGGAAATATGGAAAGTTTCCACACGCTTTGGAGGTTTGTATTTTCTTATTCCTTCTCTTTTGCTTTTCATTCTCAAATAGAAAAGTTTGCATCGACTATGGGATTGGGAATTCGAATTTTTATTTTAGAAAAAATCCGTCTTTGTGTGTTTATGTGTAAAACTAGAATTGAATTTTTGGTTCTTTAATCTATGAGCTTGGTTTGTTCAGGATAACAGTTTGGTTTTGAGTTATGTTGGCAATTTTGTGATTGTTTTGATTAGTTTCTTCATGAATAGTGCAGATAATGGAGTGGATGGAGAAGAGAAAAATGAATTTTTCTTTTGCTGATTACGCAGTAAGGTTAGATCTTATAGCAAAAACTAAAGGTGTAGCTGCTGCGGAGGATTACTTGAACGGCCTTCCGGAACCTGCGAAGAATAGGTGCACTTATGGCGCTCTTCTCAACTGTTATTGCAGTCAAATTATGTCTGATAAGGCTTTGGATATTTTTGAGAAAATGGACGAGATGAATATGCTTTTGCAACCCTTGCCGTTTAACAATCTCATGAATCTGCATATGAAAATGAACCAACCTGAGAAGGCTATTGCCTTAGTCCTGCAAATGAAGCAAAAAAAGGTCTCCCCTGATGCCTTCACTTATATTCTGTGGATGCAGGGTTGCGCAAGTTTGAATGATTTGGAAGGTGTAGAGAGAGTTATAGATGAGATGAAAAGGAATGATCGCGGTAAGATTACTTGGTCTACGTACACGAACTTGGCTACAATCTACTTGAATGCCGGCTTTTCTGAGAAAGCCGAATCTGCACTTAAAGATGCTGAGGCGATAATAGGTCCGCGAGACCGTATGGCTTACCATTTCCTGATTAGTCTATATGCTGGTACCTCTAATCTGAACGAGGTCAATCGAGTGTGGGAATTGCTGAAGGAAAAGTTCAGCGTGACGACGAATTGGAGTTACCTAGTCATGATTCAAGCTCTTGCTAGATTAAAAGACATTGAGGGTCTGACAAAATGCTTCAAGGAATGGGAATGTAGCTGTGTCGTGTACGACATTAGGCTACCAAACGTCGCCATAAAATTCTACCTCGAGCAAAACATGAAAGAAGAAGCGGCGCAAACATTCGATGAGGCTCTAAAGAGATGCACGGGACCTTTCTTCAATGCTAGGGAGATGTTCATGGTGTTTTACTTGAGAAATGATCAGTTGGATTTGGCTCTGAATCACCTTAAAGCAGTTTTTTATGAAGTCAAGGAAGATAAGAAGTGGCAGCCAAGGGAGGAAACATTGAGGGCATTTTTCGAGTATTTTGAGAAAGAGAAAGACGTAGAGGGTGCCGAAAAGTTCTGTAAGATCTTGAAGCATACAGATCTACTTGATACAAACGCGTACACACATTTGCTCAAGACGTATATGGCTGCCGGTCGGACAGCTCTAGATATGCGTCACAGATTGGAAGAAGACGGCGTAGAAGTAGATGATGAACTAGATAATTTGCTTAATAGAGTATGCCCTCTTTAAGTTTTTTCATTCTAAAGAGTTGTAGTTTTACACTATGGTCTGATTCTTTGAAGCAGCTTTTCCTCTAATCTTAATTCTTCAAATTGATGGTTGATAACATGTAGTTTGTATTCCCCTTGATTGTAAGGCTCTTACATTCTTTAAATATATAAAATTGTCAATTTCTAATGTGATAACACGATTTGCGAGTACAAATTTATGACAAAAAAGAAACAAATTACGACATAACTAAAACGAATTAATCCGATGATATGATCTTATAATCATTTCCAAGAGCAACCATAAGCACCCGTGTTGGAAAATACCATGATAGGGGTGTCAATTCGTGTTAGAAACGAGCTCACAGTTGTATTGTGATGATAATGAAACATTATACCACCTTTTTACACAATGTATAACTAGTATGTGAACCATCTGATAAGAAGAACAGAAGTAAAAAATTGATTGCAAACCTCATGACATTTCTTGATAGCTACAGAACATATCTTCATCCGTAGCAATTCGAATTACGAGGTTCGGCCAAGATAACTCTCTGAAAAATCCCATAGTCTATCTTACGGTGCGATATGGCATGAAGGGAAGGCATAACTCGTCAACAGTTTGAATTAGCATTTCAACTTCTAGACCTTCTGTTTCAAAGTCACATTTATTATCCCAATGCGAGACTTAGGTTGATAGTGTTCATCTGTATCCACCTCTTCAATTTCCTGGACAGACACAATGTTCATAATCTATGTTAGTCAAGTCTGCAGGAAATTTTGAAGAAGATATGCAAATGGTAAAGTTGAAGAGAGAAGATTCATCTTCTTGCATCCACAATAAATACTACAAGAACAAGTTGCAGTACCTGAACGATGTCCTCTCCCTTGATAACCCGTCCAAAGACTATAAGCTTGTCGCTTAAATCTGGGATTGGTGCGGTCGTGATGAAAAGCTCAAACCCTTTGTCATCATGTTTTGCCCTGGAAGTCCCAAGCATGAAGGCCTCGTGCTTCAAACTAGTGAGACAGAACCAAGGTCCACATACCAAAAGATGTTACTTGGTATAACCGTAGAGATGCAAGTAAAACTAAATCAATGTATAATGACCCACCAACCTTGAATCAAGTTTACCATAATGCTTGCCACTCAAAATCCAATCTTCAATTGCTCCTTTATTATTGGCATTTCCAGCTTGAATAACATAATGCTTTATCACATGATGAAAGCTCATGCCTTTGAAGTGTCCCTTTTGACTGCAAGAAAGATTTAAACAGCATAAAGTAAGCAAGGCTTGAGGTCGACATATGCAAGTGAGACTAAACTTGGCAAGACCAAACACAGCACAAAAGATCTTTGTAAAGCCAGTAAGCTATCCATTCAATACAGTTATTGGATTACACTTCTACTCTCTTGCTCAAGTTGCAACTTGAAATAGTAAATGCTGATCCAAATATAAAACCACATCTCTGTTTCTCTTGCTCGAGTTGCAAATTGAAAACGTAAATGCTAGCCCAAATAATTCCCCGTTTATTTCCGCAATAATTTATATAACCACTACACCTCTCATCATAAGTATGTTTTCTTAAAACAAATCTAAGAATTGACGTTCCGACTAAAATGCAAAATCTTAGAAAAGATGCATGCCATCAAAAGTGCGAATGCTGTGAGCAGCATATGAAGACATTCTCCAACACATAGAATAAGCAAAATCAACATCACTTCAATTGCATCCACCATACAAAGAGGCATCCCAAAATATAAAAACTTGGGCGCTATCACAATCCGCAAAGAAAATACTAACCACAAGTCAATGAACTTGTCAACAACTTCCGGAGAACTATCCTTGAACAATTCCACAGTTATCAAACCTTTCGATGTATTTAAAACCTACAAACAACATTAAGCCAAAATACGCATTAATCGATTAACTCAGACCACAACCACAAATTAAATCAATTATTAATCAACAATAGGAAATAAAACTCACCGCATATTTGGGAATATCAAATTTCTTACTCTCAAGCAATTCACGATCACCCTATTCATCCAAAACAAACAAAACCGAATAAAAAAATAATTCAATAAAATATTAAACAAAACCTTTCCCATATAATCTATACCTCAAAATCTTCAACAGTTTCAGTTTGAAGTTTTGACCTAAACAAGCAAAAATAAATAAATTAAATCTAATTCACCACCAAATAACTAATAAATATTCTAGAAATAAATAGAAAAAGCCTAACCTTAAAGACCAGTGTCTATAAGTAGAATAAAGAAAAAACACGGATAAGATAAGAACTAAAGCGCATAGAATAATAGTAATTGGACTAATTCGACTGGGAGATTTTTTCTTCTTGCTTTGTTGTAACAAAGCTTGAGGTTTAATTCTCGCCATCTTCTAAAGCAGCCTTTACGAATCACGCGAGCGAATTTTGGCTGATAACAGCAAAACTGAGATCAGGAAATGGAAAAGCAAGAGATTCGAACTTGGAGATCTATGGGAAAGAGAAGGTTGAAATTGAAAGAGGAACTTTTGTAAGGTTGCTTGATTGAATTTTCGACTACTTTGTCATGCAAATCAAATTGAATGGTTTCTTTTGAATTCTAATTTTTGTCTGCAACTTCTGGTTTTTGGCTACCGGCTTAAATTGGGCCTAATTATTTGGGCCTCATTGCTCTAGGAAGCCCGACTTGAGGAAATTACACATATAACATCCCATTAAGGAAGTTTTACATTGATATAAATTCAATAAAAATAATTAAAAAGATTGCGTTTATATAATTATCCCTTTCATTAATCGGCAAGAATTTTACATTTTCTTTTATATTATCGGAAAATCGTCATTTTTTTAGACATATTTAAAAAAATAAAAAGTTATATAATATATTTACTGGCAAAAAAAACCATAATCCATTTAATAAATTTACTAAAATGTAGACAATAACATAAAAAATAATTTTTAAGAAAATAAAATAATTTTAGTATAGAAACTCCAGGTCGTGTTCTTGTTGCTCTAGTACTATGGTTGCAAGAGCGAGCCTATAAGCTGAAGATCTCAAATTTCGGACAAGGACATATATTTCTTTCTTCCGACACTTCACCGGCATCTTGTTCCATTGCTCTTCCCTCAGGCGAGCTAGCGAAACTGCTTCGCAGAAAGCCTTGGCGACTGGCTTCTTGCTGTATCAGATAAAAAAGAGTATGTTATGATCTCATATCAATCCATTCAAGAACTCGCATTAATAATTGAAGAAAGCTAAATGTAAGAAGTGAATGATGCTAACCTCCCTCGAACAAACCCAGTTGTCACAAAGCCAATAGGACATCGATAGGATTCTCCAATTGAAGAGTCCTCGGGCACATGGACTTGCCACTTGCCAGAACGTTCTCTGAAGAATGAGAACACTGCAGAGGGCGGAATTTGAAGTCCACCCTCCTCGTTTTCTGATCTGCAGCATTCGCAGAAATCATCAGAATCAAGTCTAGTGAAAATAAAAAATTACTACAGATTCATGCTTTCTTTTTTTTTTTTTCAGAAACTATCTACGCCTGCATATTCGTAATGTTCCGTAAATATTAATCATTGTAGTTTTTTCTTAAAATTACATCATATCTGCGGAGCAAAATCATCATCAAAAGGCAACAACTAAGAATTTAAAGGAAACTGACAGATTTTAGACAAACTGATAGATTGAAATAGCATTGATCAATTACCTGGAAGTATATAGTGATATATCTTGAAACTTAGGTGCACATATAACTGCTCCTTCTTCAAACACCCCTTTCTTGTAGGCATGCAGAAGAACTCTGAGGAAGCAGGGTTTATGACTTGAAGTAAACTGATCTAGAACATTTTCACCTCGACCAAACTTGCTTTCACTTTTGATCAACTCTAAAATCTCAATCTTCCTGTTTGGAACCTGAGGAAATAAAAGCAAATCACCACCATTGATTTTACGAAGAAAATCCATCACTGCACCGCTTGTCCTAGCTATAACTCCATCAAATGAATTTTCTCGATTCTGACAATTTTTATTTAGTATAGAGTTTCCATCAGCTGTTTTACTGTTATTAGATGTTTGATTATCTTGCAGTGAAGCTGTTGCTTGGTTAGCAGCTGCGCTAATGCTATTCCATGGAGGTGAAATGGGAACTTTGAAAGGTCTCATGGCAGGAGGCAGTTGTGCTGCTTTTTGTTCCAGAGTTGCTTCTTGAACCGCCATAAAAGATGAATATGCCTCACAATCTGGAAACTCTGAAGGAAAATCTGGCAACCCAACCTGCAAAAAGCAAACCTTAGTGCACTGTTTTCAGTAACCTGATATCAAATTTTCTAATTTCTGAAGTTTTCAATCATATACTTCACATGAAATCCATCGCCTCTCTCTCAGACCTATTGCATGGGCTCCTTTTCCAATCAAGTGAATCCAGAAGACCCTGACCCAGCTTATGGGGAGTATAACTGACCATCTGAAAGAGAATGAACCTTAATCAAACATCAAGAAAAGACATACTTCCACAGATTAACTATGGCACAAAATTCTCGACAAAACAAATTTCAAAAGAAACAACTGCTAGAGTGAAGGAGCTGTTTCTTCGTAGCTGAAATCACTGCCAAAAGAAAACATTTTCATGAAAAGACACAATCAATGACAGTTTTTTAAAGAAAACAGCACCATCAATTAGCCGAAATAATTTGTAACAAACATATCAAAAACAAGAGCCAGCAGTAATACATATGAAAGCAATTGAACAATGCATATCTTGTGCCTTGAACATAAGAACATTACCTCTCTGGAGATCCTGTTTGGTTATACCCTTTAAGAAGCAGAAGGGGGCAATATCTTGTGCCTTGAACTAGATTTGAATTCTCATGTGTCTTTGTTTTAGGATCATTTAAGCAAACAAAATTCATTCTTGCGAGATGTTTCTCCATGCAAACCACATTCTCAGACACTGGGCAATTTACTCTGCTACTTGCATCCCACAGCCTTTTGCTGTTATAGAAGCAGCTGTCTTCTTCAGATTTTGGCAACACCGATGCATCCTTATCCAAAATTCCAACTCCCTCTCTAGATCTATCGTTTGGATCATTGTCGCGGTCACCAGTAGAAGCAGACAAAGGAATATCAACAATGTCGTTCTTAGGCAATGAGCGAGGGTCCATGACCATAAGAGATAGAACTGAGTGAGGGACAACATTCTCACTTTCAACTATGCTAGACATTTTATCCTGGATGTCATTGTCAGCCTCTGTAACAGAATCTATCTTCAATTGCCAAGAGTTTTCAAAGTTACTGCACATCAACAAAAAACTTCAGCCATTTTAAATTCTTATAAAAATTACATAATAGAGTAGCTTACCAAGTAGTAGGACATAATGTCATTTGTAAAAGTTGAAATGCCTTTGATCCCATTACTTCTAATTTAGCCAGTTGGCCCTCAAGAGAAGAGCAATTAATCAATGTGTTGATCTCATTTATCTGCGGAACAAAAGGCTTGAAACTGAGTAAAAATATATTAACTACCAAGGATAAATAACAATGCACACTTGACACTACATGTCCTTTATGAAGATATTATTATCTACATCCAAGACCGACATATAACGGTAAAGGTAACCCAGAAAGATCAATTCTTCAATCAGATTTCATTTATTTCATAAATTATGACAAAAAAGATGACAATGACCCCACAATCAGTTCTTTTTTTTCACCTCATACAATCTTTCAGTGCTATTATTTAAGTCAAGGCATTCACTCATTCAGTTAAGAGAAGTCTTGTAAAACATAATGAAAACAGACCTGTTTCTGACAAGCAAGTTTTAGTGCACCATATCCCTCATCAAAAGCTGAAGCATGTATCCAAACCCAAAGCTGCCTGCTTGAGCAAGAAATTTGCGGCTCGTTACATCCATCATTAACACCATTGTCCGTATTATAAAGAGAATAAGGTTTCCACATATATGTCACAGGAGCGATTGGCCGTGAATCAGGAGCTCCAACATGATGAAGCTAAAAGATAACAAAGCAACTATTTACAAACATCCATTTAATCATGCCCCAAAACACAAAAAAAAAATGAACCAAAAAAAGAGGACAAGGTACCCAACCATGGCAGTTCCGTAAGAAGAACCAGAAAGAATTGAATTGTTAACATCCTCAGATTGGGTTAATGCACAAGGAACTAGCAACATTCTCAACACTGACATCAATGCATCCTGCAGGTGACAACAATCACAAACAAATTGAACCCAATCAAAAATATCAGAATGCAAGAGAAATACAAACTGCAACTACAAGAGAGGACAACACGAAACTCATTGGTACTGGAGTCTACTGTAGCATTAAAAAAATGACACAAGAAAATCACGAGAAAACCTGCCTCTGGACCCTCCAATTGCACAGCAGAATTATAGCTAGCATCATGCACAACTACACCATTCTTCAACCACTTCAACAAAGCCCTCGATCCTCTCCCTCTACACCACAAAAAAACACTTAAACACAACTTTCTCCAAACAAACTAGAACCCAATAACAACTTCAAAATCACCAATGCACTCATAACTCATTAAAACTAGAGTAAACTCGAAAAAAGTCGCACTCATAAAGAAAGCAAATATTTTCAGCATTACCAATGCGCTTGCAGTTCATTGGCACTAAAGTAAAATCCAGCGCTAAGGAATCACATTATCAACGAATAACAGTAATAACAACGTGATTATTACCTTCCATGCAAGCCAAGAGGAACATAAAATCCCCAAAGCTTGATCATCCTAAACCGCTTCGCATGCCAAACATGCGTTCGCAATCTCTTCGTACCATCACCACAACTACTAAAGCCACTCCCACTATTCTCTTTAAATTCAATCCCTCTTCTAACCCGCCGACTCATTTTCTTTTCACTTTTCCCTGAAGTAGACGAATTGTCGTTCGCTTTATCACAAACACTTTCCAATTTCCGCCTCCTCTTAGAACTCTTGCTAACGTAAGAATTCGTTCTCCTTCTCTTGTTTCTCTTAGACCGGAAATCGGAACTCAACCGGGTTTCGACGATTGAGTGAAGTGCCTCGAGTTCTGCGGCTCGGGATTTCGCGAATTTTTGGACGTTGATTTTTCGCGGGGGAAGTGATGGGGTTTGTGGTTTTTTGCTTATGTCAGCTGCCATTGAAGCAATGTAAGAAGGTTTTTTGCTGATGTCAGCGGCAACTCTGAAAGGGTGAACGGAGAAAGGATGTTCGTTTTTTTTTAAGGGTTATAATTAGTTTCGCCGCCGAAATACGAAATTTGAAGGTATTTATATGATGGGTTTGTTTGAAATCCCGTGAGGTCGGGTGAAAAAAACCAATCGAACTGAAAAAAAGATCGAATTAACCGATTCTAATCGAACCGACATTAAAATTACCGAATCGATATATATATATATATATATATAACGGTTTGATGAGAAAATCTATCTGAACCGAACTATATGCACTCCTACCGTAAGTTATGAGACTACATAAAACTCAAATAAGAAAAAATAATTGATATCTTTTATTTTTTACGAAATGAAAAAATTTAATTTACATAATATTTAAATTTAGTTTTTAAAAAATGGTCAAATAGCATGCTCTAACAAAATTTATATTCATTCAAAATTAAAATCCAATATTAATTTTTTCTTATATCAAAGAAGTAATAGATAGTTATTATATATTTCTACAGTATTATATTTATTTAATGAATTATTTTAATTAAATAATTAGTATTTAAATGAATAAATTTATAATAAAAACATAAAAATGTTATCAATTTAATAAAAATAAATTTTAATCCATAAATAATATGTATAAAAATAAAAAAAAATCATATATTAGGATATCCAGCATAAAAATTTTAACTATCAAATTGAGACAAAAAAATAATTAATTATTTATATAATAACTGAAAATGCCTTCGATTTTGCTAATGAATTAGAATCGAAATCAAGGGCTAGTTCTTAGCAAAGTATAAAATTATTTTTTTATTAAATACAGAATAAACAGATTTAACATACGTAATAAACATGCTTAATACATCAAAAGGAGATGCCTAAAATATGCAGGCAACACTTGGGAAGTAGGAGTCAAAACTTTGTGCATGTTGTTCCTAAAAACTCAATATTTCAAAAGCCAAGTATATAAAACTACACCACTACACGGATGGAACAACACACTACAAAAAAAGGTGATAATAAACTAACTTTTGAACCATAATAAAAAATGCAATGCAAGTTGTGCTGGAAGTACAATTCTTGATTTGTAGTACAACCTCAGAGTTCTGCAAGTACTTACTGATAAAACTTTAAAGGTTGTCCATGGAAGTACCCATGGGCGTGAAACCTGCTGCGCTCTTCGGTCTAGCTACTCTGTACCCCACAAAAACAGATATGCAGATTGCAACTACTGAGAACAAAAGAGCAAAGGCGCTGGCAACGTCTCGTGAACTGCCGGTCCTGGTTGTTGCTACTGTTGAACTGCTGCCTGATGAAATATCCAATGGGATCCAGTCACAGTTTGCGGAATAGTGTCCGGATCCGTGCCATGGGTTGCCATCAAGCGGATACCAGAATGCAACAGCCATTTTGCTTGTTCCTCCTATCGTAAACTGAGCATCCTGTAAAGTTTAAGAAAAGCTCAGAACGCCATATGCTGCTAGTGCAAGTAATAGCCGCAAAATTACACTGAGGTAAAAGGCATTTTATCAAACACTATTTCACAGCATCAGCATGCTTCCTAGTCAATCACTCTAGTAGGAAAATATCTGAGTCTATTAAGAACATCAATCAAAATGTGATTACCAAGTTCAAAACCATTATCATTACTAGTGTCATTAACCACATGAGCATTCAAAGAAGTTGAGTCAAACTATGCAATGCAAATGCAGAAAGCTAACTCGATTTTTGTGAAGTCTACCACTGGCTGCTAAAAGACTAAATGATACATTGTTGTGTTGCTCACCTGCTGGACACGATCCATGGTTCTTAAAGGCCGAGAGAACTCAAAGTAATATGTGCCTTTTTTACCAGCTGATGCATAAGGGTTGTCTTCCTCCACAAAACCTGTTAACGGAGACAATACCAAGAGCTTACAAGAAGAATAAGAGTGGAAGAATCATCAATCAGAAGCCGAAAAGAGAAGGCTGAAAAAGAGCGAACGCAGTATCAATGATAACATGCAAGCAAATGTAATCCTTCCATCTGGCTGGGTAAATTGTGCTGAGACAGCTAACAAACTGACTATTCTCAGAGAGAGAGAGAGAGAGAGAGTTAAAGAGTAATAAAGAATAACAAAATTCTCTTTGGCATGGTTGCTCTTGCCTGCAATTATTTAAGTCCCTAATGAAAAATTGTTTAACAAGTCTGTGCGCAGTGATGCACATTTTATTGAACAAAAAATGAAATAGAAAAATTAAATTTCACCACTTGCTTTTTTAGTTCTGATTTTTTCTAACAGAGCACCACAAGATGTTATACATAGGTACATCAGTGAATGTTAGGACAAAAGATTTGTGTTTGCTCATATCAAAAAAATAGAACATTTACAAGCAGTGACAAAACCAGAAATATTTTTCAAGGGAGACAAAAATAGACGATTTAAAAATGGTATAGTAAAAAATACGGCAAGGGGAGCGGTGCTATAGAAAAATACACGTAAAAAGAAAAATAACTCAAGGAGTAGACACGACAAGGGGGCAACCAATCCTCCCGCCCCCCTTTGTTTTTGTCCCTGTTTACGAGAACAATCCTTTTGTCTCAATTCAACAGTGAATAATTAAATTGTTTAACAAGTCTACATGCAGTGATGCGGATACTTTTCCTAAATTTCAACAAAAAATTTTTTTCCAGTATTTGCCACAATGACCGAGCTACCAATTGCCTCTCTTTGAATAATACATGAAGTTTGCACATAAGAATAGCACGATAAGATTTAACATTGAAAAGGAGAAAAAGAAGGAAATTACCTGAGTGAACTTCAAAGCTACTGTGCCACCATGCTCCATTCCAGTTATTTTGTGCACTAGAAACATTTCCTGTCAGCACATAACTGAAAATTTTAGATATTACCTACAAACAAAAAGACTAAAAACCGTAGATCAATATATAAGATGAAGATGGACTGACATCATAAGTAAATAGGAACAGAGGCACTGTTTTAAAACCATTAGAAGAGTAATGTCCCAGTACAAATACATTCCATAAAGCCAAAAGAAGCACAAGTCAGATGGATTTGGCTTTATACTTCATCCTGATAGGACAAATCCACATTTTATCCAATGCATGGCATGGACAATCCAAGAAAAGAATTATTTGACTTTGTAGCACCTTATAAATCTACACCACCTCATGGTGCTCTTTCGTGCACTTCGTTAGTGCCTTGTCCCACTTCCACTTCAATTTTCTTTTTCTTTAAAAGTAGTCCAATCATTTTCAAAATTGTATACAATGTTTCACCATCAACAAAATAAAAAGGATGGATCTTAAAACTAGAATTACCTGTAGGTCCGAGCCCATCCAGGTACCGGCAGTGAGGATTCCAGGCATAAAGATCAACCAAATGACCAAACCTGTTTACGACAAGGATGTCATAACATGTCGATAACTAGGAAACCAAGCAAATAAGCATTTGTAAAGCTAGTTTCACAATTTAGATGGTTAAGAGGTTAATAGCACAGCACCTGTCTGCTCCACTTCCTTCACTGTTGTCTATTGGATTTGAGCCATACAATCGCCCTGGAATAGCATTCCCGATGGAAAAATGCATGATATCAACTTCATGGCCTTTGCAGGTTTTGTTGGTGCAAGAGTTAGTTCCTTCCTTGCAACCACCCATCTAAATATTACGCAAATCACTCGATTAAACTTTGTCCACAAATTAGGAGGTCACTAGTATCAACTTCAAGCCAACAAACAAAAATTAGTGGAACAACTCACATCATGATAGGTTGCATCATCTCCAATTTGGAACATAAGAGCCACAGATGGGCATTGCTTGCTATTGCTGCAACACAGGAAACAACATTATCCCATAAAACTCCTTGTAAACCATACTCCACAAATTTAGGACAAAAAAACACCCAATCGATAAGTATGGTTCACAAAAGCAACATAGAGAGAACAGACAAGAATTTGATGCAATAACTATACATAACAAATAAACAACGAAATCTCAAAAAGATAAAGCACGCACAAAACAAAACAACCCATATTCTTCAAATCAACTTTTCAACACACCTTTACAGAACAAAACAAATCAATTCCAAAACAACAAGACATGCTATTGCTGCAACTATCACAACTAACATAGCAACATACTCTGATCTAATATCCAACAAAATTCAGAAACACAATCCAATCATAAAGTTCTAATTGAACCTATTCCAATACGTACTCTTTCGTATAAACATAGTCTCCATCAACTTGCAGCAAGAAGAAAATATTATTCCCATCATGCAAAGCCTGCATAAGAAAAAAAAAATTCAAATCTCACAAATCTATCATATGAAGCTTCCAGCAAGAAGAAAATATTGTTCCCATTATTCAAATTCTGGTGTATACAATGACACCAATAAAAAAACTAACCTTGACGGTCATTTTACCATTCTTGTACTCCTTATCCTCGTCCGGATCAAGAGCGGGTCTGAGCGAATATTCAGACCCTTCAATTTCACTCCAATCCTCCGCGTGGCCATCGAGAGTGATAATTCCAGGTTTGTATGCCGCGTCAACTCGGATCTCCGAGTCGGACTCGCAACTCCACTCGCCTGATTCTTGGTGTGAGGTAACGTGAGCGAATATTGAGAGCAACAATAGGAGTGCTATTAGTCGTTGCATTTTGGAAGGTAGAGAATGGGGTTGAAATGAGAGTTTGGGGTGTCTGCTTCATTTGGTGGCGTGGATTTTTATGGTGCTGGAGAAATTAACACTTGATTCTGATTGGATTCAAAAAAAAAAACACTTGATTCTGATTTGAATATAATAAATTGGAAAATGATTGTGTGATTTAAAGTGTTGTACGAATTTCGTAACGAAATTTCTTTTGCAGTACAATACAGTTGTGTGTGTTGTATTTGTTACTGTTTGTAACCATTTATTTGTTTATTAAAATGGTAATTATTACTTAGTTGAATCTTTTCTCAAAGATGATTATAACTAGAGGTGGAAAACGAGCCAGATTCCGGATTCGAACCGGCGGTTCACGGTTCGAGGAATGTCCGACAGTTTGGGCCGGTTCGGTCACGGTTTCGGGTCGGTTTTTAAACCGCCGGTCGCGGTTCGGCCGATTCTTGTCCTGTTTGGCCGGTTCTGGCTCAGAATCGGCGGTTCAAGTCCGATTTTCTTTTGAAAAGTAACCAAACCGCCGGTTCGAAACCGGCAGTTCACGGTTCCATGAACCTTGGAACCGGAAATGGTCGGTTCGGCCGGTTCCGGTTCAGAAATCAGCGGGTTGGGCGGGCCGATTCCGGGCCTAATTTTGCAAGTCTAATTATAACAAGTGTTTGTTTAATTTGGTAGTTTGCATTATAGCCAAGTGTTATCATAATCAGGAAGGAGCTTGTGGTTAAGTCAATTCATGGTTTATTGGTCAAATTAATAATTTAAAAATAATATAAATAAATAAAATAAGTATATATAAACATATAAAATTATTTAATTTTTTCAATACATAAAAGCGGGCTATTTTATCGGTTGAACCAGCTAACTCGTTAATTTTCACTGATTAGATGCTGATTCATTTGCAGACCGATTTAAATTGGTCCGAATCAGTGTCGGTTTACCGATTTGACTGGTTTGTTTGATCTGATTTTTATAATATTAATTATGTAACGTTAAAGATGCCTTGAAGTCTTATAGTGAAATGTAGACGACATGGTATAATACCATATCACAATTTATGAATATGCAAATATGAAATTAAATAAATTTTATTTTTGCAATATATTATTAATACTAATGTTTTATAAAAAATAGTACGATATAATTAGTATAAATTAAAATTTCCAAATACAGTAATTGAGTGCTTATGTCATTCTGGCGGGTTGACTTGGTCCAAATTATGGAATTACCTTGAGGGATATTTTAAAGCCGCATCAAATTATGGCGAGATCATCATGTACTTTTTATTTTATATTACACAAAATTATGTAATTTTATATTTTTTATTGTATAATAAAAATATTATATAATTTTTTATTTTAAAATTTACATAATTTATATATGTTAGTAAGACACGTCACTATTATTTTTAAAATCACAACAACCAAAATTATCGTTCTTAATGATCGAATTTCAACAGAATGCCTCATAATTCAGATTAAGAATTCACTAACTTGTAATCAAACTGAATTTGGTGAGTTGAAAAAATTTAAACCGTTAAAAGAATTTTGGTTCGATTTGGTTTTGAATTGGAGTTATCGGCTTAGGTATATTTGCTCACCAATAGTAGCAATTTAGAGATGGCAACGGGGACGAGGATCTCCGGGATCCCTTTTCCTGTCCTTGTCCCCAAAACCCCGAACCCAAACCCATCATCGCCCCGTCCCCGTCGGGTATATATATATATATATATATATATAATTAATATATATAAGCGGGTATGAATACAGGTATTACCCGACGAGGACGGAAATTCCTCGTCGGGGACCCCAAAGGGGACGGAGACGGGGATTCCCGGTGGAGATGGAGGGGATACCATCCCCGCCCCATTCCTATTTTTCCAATCGGGGAATACCCGTCTCCGTTTCCATACCCGGTCAAACAATGGATTCCCCGATCAAAATGGGGACAAGAACGGGTTCTCCGTGGATTCCGGGTTCAATTGTCATCCTTACTGTAGGATATTGATTTGAGGGTCTAAGACTAATATTTTCAAACATTAGACCCAAAACCAAAACAAAAAGATAGTCTAGGGACTAGGAACACCATATCTTTTATTTGTTCAATCAGACGGGCATTAACCCTAAGAGCAGCTGTCACTCCCTTCCCCTACCTCCCTCTCATGTCCCTTTCTCCTCCCACCATCATCCACACTCAACTGTCACATCCTTCTCTCTTTTCCTCCTTTATCCCTTACTCAAAATAGATCACTCACTCGAAAAATAGAGATAGTGGAAAAGAGTTCTTGAAAGCTTGAGAAACACTAGAACGTTGCTTCTTCTTTTTCTCCACCGACGCACGACTTCCCCTGTAGCCGTCGATCTCTCTCCCTCTTCCTTGGCTGTCGCATGGCTTGGCCACCGTTCCTCTGAACAGCCACGGCCGCTGCACTGCCGCCACCAACTCTCTCCGGCTCTTACCATAAAATTTTCTCTTTTCTACCATTTAGCTGTTTTAAGTTGTGTTGATTGGTTGTACCAACAGTTTTTTGCTCTCGACTCCGTTACGAGTTTGGTTGCTCCTGACTTGTTTCAGGTAATTTTTTTTTTCTATCACTTGTTCGGCTGTGTTATTTTCTCTTTGTTGGTAGCAGCTATGGAAAATACTAATATGGAACTTGAAGAGGTAACCAAGAAGGATTGCGAGCAGACCGGGAAGGAGGTAGGAGAAGGGTGCAACGATGATGGCATGGAAACATGTGATAGTGGAGAGGGGCACGCGCATGAAAAAATGGAAAAGACATTTATG
>CANYCX010708774.1:0-11389 GCA_948193385.1 Breynia disticha f. nivosa
TTTATTAATGTTAAATAGTCTAATTAGATGACATGTGTCAAACATTAATTGTCAATATCAATAGCTTTCTTATATATATATATATATTTGTTAGTGTAAGCCCTAGCCAAATACATTGTTTGTAACTTTTATTATTGATTAATAAAATTATGAGACATTATTTTATCATATCATGTATTGACCTATGTATATGTTTGATAAAATATCTAAGAATGTTAATTAAGCGCTTGAGGTATCAAGGTTGAGGACCTTGATAGTAGAACCTGGAAGTTATGAGATTGACATTCTAAATATCTCCAGTCGCTTGTTTCTATGGGAATAGAAATGAATTAAGACTAGTATGTACTTTGTAGATGATCGTGTTCTACGGGTCATTGATATTCGGAATATCTAGCAAAGTGCATAGGTCTAATGTAGAGCATTGTACTTGAAGAGCGATCACTATTTGCAATGTCAAATATCCTTAGACTGAAAATCACTGTGTCTCTTGTTGTGATTTTTAGTGTACTTTGACATACACCTAACGTGGCCGTAAAAGGTTGACAAGTATGAGTATGATTGAGTATGCTACGAATCATAAGTAAGAGCAGGAGTGAAGTGAAGGGATTAATCATCTCAATGAGAGTTGATATCGCTGACCGCTTGATAGACAAGATTGTGAAGAGTGTGGTCGCACCCGAATGAAATGATTAAGTCATTTATTCGAACTTATCAATTTTGTCATAGAGATCAAGAAAAGTGATTTAGCACTAAATAAGGATGTTAGCGACATGTCTTATGCTAATCGAGATATCGAAGGTCAAGAGATTTATTTGAATTGTAGTAGGGTTGTTAACACCGCTCGTTTAGGATGATTATAGTGTCTTACTAGAGACCGTCTATGATTTATGAGTTATAAACTCATTGTCTTTATTAAATAGTCCTACAAATCGCACATGGATGGCGAAAAACCTTAAAAGGGTAATTTCGGTATTTCACCTTAGTTCAAAATCCGGCTATTGAGCTGGATCGGGCATTTAGGCCAATTTTGGCAATTGAGCCCAATATGGATAAGAAATAATATTTCTTACATGATTTTAAGACAAAAATTATTTATTAAATATGATGTCTTAAGTGAAAAATATGTAAGAAATAAGAAAGAGAAAATTTAGGAAGCATGTCTTAAATTAAGACATGATTAATGTGAGATAAATTAAAAGAATAAAATCTTTTAATTATCCACATTATAATCACGGCAAAGGAGGGTGGTTTAAAGAGGATTTTATTTTAGTAAAAGACTTAACAAAGTTCTAATGGCATTAGGATTGTTAAGTGTTTTGAAAAACAAAATCACTTCTAGTCGTCCCCTTCAAACACCAACCAAGTTGTGAGGTTCCACCTAAATACTAAGAGAGATTTAGGATTTTTCTAGACGAAAGAAGTGAGGAAACATAGGTTGGTCATAAGTTGATCATTGTGTGCTTCTCTGTTCAGAAGAACTCATATGAATTGATAAAAACAAGGTGAATCGTTTTTATTCTTGTGCTAGTACACGTTTCGTTTAATCCGTGTGTTAGTTTTGTAGAGGAATCACACGTGGGATTCTTCCTTGGTATCACAAAGGTTATTTCGAAGTATTTCGAAACGGTAGTTCTTGTTCTTGGCTAAGAACCCATACAGTTTTGAAGGAGAAAACCAAAGGTGAGTCTTTTTCTTTCAAGTTTTGATTTTTATGTCAACTAGTTGCCTTCCAATTGTAAACCTATGTGTTGGTTACGGTTTTGATGTGTTCTTGGGTTGTTCTTGACGTGTTTGATGTGTTTTTCCGCTGCCATTAGACTTAGAACACGTTAGGACCCAACAATACTAGTAAAAATGCCACTAGAATCCTACAATATCGTATAAATAAATTGTTAAAAATATAATTATTTTTACAATAAAATTTTTTTTATTTAGAATATAGATCACATTATATTATATCAATAACACCTAATTATAAAAATATTCATAGATTATTATGATATTAAAATTAATAATATTATCATTTCATATTACACAACGTATGAAGAAAAATATGATATTTAGTTATTTTTTGTTTATTTGACCTATAAATAAATAAAGTTAATTAGTTTAATTTTAAATTTAATTATTTTATAATTATGATTTCTTCATATTTTTATTTTCATGTAAAAGACTTTTTTATATAGAAAATGATTGTATTTTGTGGTCAATTGTTTTTACTCTTACAAAAATCAATTCAATTTCATGATAGTTTTTAGATATAAGAGCATCTTAATTCTTTTGTATATAATCTAATCTTTGTTCATCAAATAAAACAAAAGAATTAATTATATATTGTTGTGATAATCTACCATCTCTTAAAAGAATTTTTCCTTTATTTATTCGTTGGTGAAGCATGAAAACATAATATTATTTTATGGTTACAAAAGAATTAGAAGTAATATAATTTGTGTTGGTATTATTTAAAAAAATATTAATAGTACAATCTATTTCATATATTAATAGTACAATCTATTTCATCATATAAAAAAAATTGAATATTATAAAGACATAAAATATAAATATAAATAAAATATTTACTTTAAATAATTTATTTTATGTGAGATAATTATCTCTCTCTTTTCATTATAATTTTCTATGTCAAAATGAAAATATAACAGAGAATAGGGACACAATAAAATAACGGTCAAAACTAAAGTATTTATCAACCTCAAATCAATCACTTAAACCTCTTTTTCCATTTTCATGTCAAATATCACCAAAGTATTTGGCTCAGCAACAACCTTCTTACACCATTCTTATCAAACCAACAACCTTTCTTCAATCAAATGCTTTTACTCTCACTTTCTCAGAACTAACTTCTCTCCTAAAACACACCCTAATCTTATTTTTGTCTACACTACATCTCTCAACATTAATAACATCAAACCCCTAACCAACTGCTTGAAACTCTTAAACCCTCAAAACCCCATACCATTTAATGTACTAATATCTCATTTTTGTCGAAACGGGTATGCTTTATATGCTCTTAAGACTCTGTCTTTCATGCACTTACATTCTGTTGCTTTAGACACTTATCCATTGTGTAGTTCATTAACTGCTTCTATTCGTATTAAAGACGTTAACTTTGGGAAGCAAATACATACCCATGTTTTGAAATTAGGTTATAATTGTAGTGTGTTCGTGGGAAGTGCTTTGATTGATTTGTATGCGAAGTTGTCACTTGTTAATGAAGCTGCTATTTTGTTTGATGAAATTCCTGTGAAGAACACAGTGTGTGCAAATGCTCTTTTGTCTGGTTTTGCTGAGGCTAAATTGTGGGGAGGAGTTATTGAATTGAGTAGGAAGATGCCTTTTTTGGATTTGGATTATGATCATTTCTCGTTTTCGTCAATGCTCCAAGCTTCTGCAGGATTATCTGCGATTGCATTGGGTAGGCAAGCGCATGCCTTTCTAATTCGTAAAACATATGATGTGAAAAATGACGTTTTCTTGCAAAGTTCATTGATTGAAATGTATGGTAAGTGTGGTTTTGTTGATAAGGCTTTGCAAGTTTTTTATTTGGCTGGATTTAGATTTGAGGGAGAGAAAATTAGGGATATCGTGTTGTGGACCTCAATGCTTGGTGCATATGGTAGAAATGGACAGTTTAATGAAGTGATTGGGTTGTTCAATAAGATGTTAGAAGAAGGAATTGTGCCAGACTCTGTTGCATTTCTGATAGTGATTTCAGCTTGTGGACACACTGGCCAAGTACACCTTGGTATTGTGTACTTTGAATTGATGATCAGTAAATTCAAGCTGAATCCTGGTGTAGAGCACTATAGCTGTGTGGTTAATTTACTTTGTAGGGCTGGTGAATTGGATAAAGCTTGGAAAATGGTGAATGAAATGCGGGCTAAACGGCATGAGAATTTCAGCATTTCCATGTTGGGTGCTTTGCTTAGTGCTTCTGAGGAATGTCGGAATCTTGAACTAGGAAAGTTGGCAGGTCAAATGGCACTCAAGTTGGAACCGGAAAACGTTGGGATTCATGTAATGCTATCAAATCTGTATGCGAAGTTTGGCATGTGGGATGAGATTGACCAGTTGAGAAATTTGATGAAAGAAAAAGGATTGAAGAAATATGTTGGAAGTAGCTGGATTGAGGTCACAAGTTGATAGAACAGGGAAATTGATCTAGATTATGATGCAGTAGCTGCTGTTCAACAAAGGAATAGAAGAAGATCAGCTGATCTTTTTTCTTCTTTTATCTGATTAACTAATCTGTACATGCTCATCACAATTTGTTGGCAAATGTTGTGATGTTGCAAGGCCTTTCTAAATCAAAATCTTGACTTGTCACCATGCTTCGCGTCAAAGAACTATTGTTGTTGTCAAGCCTAAAAACTATTCCGAGCTAGCTCAAAACATCAAGCAGAAATTTTTAACTGCTTAACTGCTTCATTAGCTTCTAAAGGAACTACTGTCATCATCTCTTCATTGCCTTTGTAGCTGAATAATGTATTGGAGGCGGTGTCTTGGCATTCCTTCTTGAGTTGTCTGCATCGGCAATGACTGCCTTGAGAAAATGAAATAGAGTTTAAAAAGAAAAAATGGTGCTCTGGGAAGTTATTTAATTACCTGTTTCAACTGAATTCCCTCCCAGGGAAGACCGGCGAGACCTGTCAGAATCTGGCATTTGAACTCCAGTAAGTGACTGCCTTCTCAGTGTTCTTGCATTAGCTGTAACTGGTGACTTTATATCATTGTTTTTGTTAGAACCTTCTATTGGTGACCGCAATTCCTTTGTTGCATTCCTGCAAGTTAGCAAGATCAAGATTATAGCATTCCTGAACTGAGATTACAGAAATGAAAATAATTCAGTTCCATATTCATAAATACCTCTTCTCAGACCCATTGATCAGTTTTCCAATGCTTCTCAAAGATTTCCTGATTTGAGATCCTTTTCCGTTGGAATTATCCAATGCATTGGCTGTCCTTGAATCTGTTGGTTGAGTTAGTTCATTCTGCACATTTCTGGAAAATACTAGCGGGTCTGGTGTGGATAGCTGAAGGGTTGGAATTCTTGACCTGTTATGAGCTCTGGCCATTCGCTTTTGATACAAAAGGCCCGTTGGACTTACAGGTGCATTGATGTGATACACTTCCATTGTGTTGCCATTGCCATAATTTCCATATGGCTTCATCAATGTTTCAGGATCTTGAGGAAGAGGAAGACCATATTTCTGAGTCGTCACAACTGCGTCAAAATGAAGCATCTTGCTTTTATTGTCTGCTAAATTTGGTTGGGAAGTTTCCTTCTTCACCGATCTTGGACCTTCCAAGCTTAACCTTCGTGAATCTGTTGTTTTGGATGGAGTTTTGAGCCTCTTCCTATCTTCAATATTCATCTTTTTCTCAGACTTCACATTGCTTCCATTCTCAATGCCTAGTTTCCTCTGGCGTGGAGGAGTTCGATCAAATGTTGCTTTTGGTTTATCGCATAGTGATCTTGGTTCCTTAACTCTACTCAACTGTGCATTCTGTGTCTCCTTGTTGCTGCCATTCTCAATGCTCAGTCTCCGGACACGTGGAGGAGTTCTTTCACTCATTGCTTCCCTGTTTGCTAATGCCTTTCTAAGGTTCTCAACCTGCAATTTTATCAATGCATTGTAGTTTTATGTATCTTGGAAGAACTTCTGGAAGCTAAAGATGCATTAATCTATCCGAGTAAATCATATAAACACCGTTTGCAATGGAACATTTACCTGTTCTTTGAGGTGCATAATCTCACTGCTCTCCTTATTTGCACGGGCAGCGCCAAGCTCCACTGTTGCAACCCTCTGAGCGAATTTCAAAGTACTTATAGTTTCCCCAAAAGAATCCCTTTCTGGACTCACGTGCGCAAACATTAACGTCTTAGCATGTCCTCCTGCAGTCAACAACACAACTGTCAACATACATTTATAGAGAGAATAACTTGTACAAAGCAAACTTTAGGATATTGCAACCTAAAGAGTCTTGCAGCAGAAGTGTGAGTTTGCTGTTTCTGTAAGGAATGTAGGAATTTCTTTGAGCTAAGGCTGCAATCACATCTCCAAGACAAGAAAGAGACTTATTGATGCACTGAGCCTCCTTAAGACTATCCCCTGTAACTTCTGATTTGCCTACTCTTTCACTTCCAGCAAGGTCTACCAAATGCAGGCAACTACGTAGCATGTTTCCCGATACATCTTTACCATGAATATGTACTGTTAGGATACTGCAAAGTTATGTTGATCGCGTGATTAGCAACAGTTCTTATTTCAGGATTTGACAATTATACTTTGCTTGCAAAAAATAGAGCATTAAAGGGGAAAAGAGCTAACCTATGGGACCGACTGCTTCGATTGTTGATTGCTGTGGAACAGACAACACGATTCAATTCTCCAAGCTTCATCAGATGGAGAACATCAGCAGTGGACTTCACTGAGTGCAATGTAGCATCTGGAACACTCGTGCCAATATCACCAATACAACTCCGAATCTCTAATTTGTGCATGGTTAAGGAGACAATTTGTAAAAGAAAAATGCAGCATGTGAAAAGTGAACAGTAACCGAGTTTCTATCATCTACAAAGAGAATTTGGAAGGATATTTATTAGCTGATGGATCTTGTGCAAGGAGGTCCCGTACTTGCTCATTGTAGATTTCCACCATTTGAACATGAATGTCATAAGTTACAACATTCTTCCTTGCACTAGAAATGTGGAAGAGATCGTTGAGAGCCAGATAATTAATCCCCATGTCCTTGCTCAAACCACCAAGTGGCCCGCTCTGTACTCATCCAAAATGTATCAGGTTAAAAAATCCCTCTTCATGTTTTGCTAACTAATCCAAAATTTATACGATCCTACCATGGTGTATGTTTTGCCGGATCCAGTTTGACCATAAGCGAAAATGCATACATTGTAGCCATCCATAACTGACCGGATAAGTGGCTGAATGTCCATAAATACCTCCTCTGCATAAAATAAGCACGAATAATCAAGTAAGAAAAGGGAAAGCAAGAGGTTTGGTAATTGCATTGTGCTAATGTATCCGCTGTAACAGTTATTTGTCAGGCAATACAACCTTGAGTAGAAGCAGGACCAAAGATCTGGTTAAACTGAAACATTTTTCTGCCATCCTTCTGAGGCCTTAATGGATCCGAAATTACTAGGGAACCGTCTTTTCCAATGAAATCTATCACATTTCTTATTTCTGATGAAAAGGCTGGTCTGATTCTGCAGTAAACTCGAATATTTCCTAAAGAAAAACTTATCAGTATCAAAGGATGACAATATAATATAAAAAAAGACTGATGTTTTCGTATTAGCCAACCTTTCAAATCTTGAACCATGTTATATAAATTTCTATTCTCTTTCAGCACCTTATGGTAGCCAAGAGCAGCAGTCGACATCTCTTGTACCTGAATAGCTGAAAACAGCAAGAAGAAAACAAATGTTCATACCTTCAACTCCTTGTCAAGTATTGATAAAAAACTGAGCTCTCTCACATTGGAGGAGTTAATTTTCCAGATACTGCAGGACGTCAGAGTTACTTACTGAGCTCTCTCATATCTCTTTCCAGCTGGAACTGCATGTCTGAGAATTCCTTCTTTGCTGTCCTCAACAAGGTCTTGATATCCTGCAAAATGAGAGAAAAATTACAATGCCCTCTCAGATGACGAATGCTCAGAATTACAGTCTGCTTCTCCCAAAAAAATTATGAATATAACCATACTTGTACTTTTTCTTCGAAGTATTCTCCTACAGTATTACGCTGCCTTAAAATTTTCTGAAAATGTCGTGTATTCACTTTTGGTTCTGTTCAGTTTCAAAAATGATATGAATATGTTCTTGAACATGAGTAATTACCGCATTTCTATTCATTTGGCTTCATCAAATTTCAGTAAAGAGACTAACATATACAAAGCATATATTGATCTCATTTTCCACGTTTCCAACTTGTGGACCTTTAAAAAGAATCATTCAAAGTACAAGCTACCAAACAAGGAATCCTATCAAAGAAATACTTACATGTAGTTCTTTTTCTTGCATTCGAAGTAAATGCTGATGGTTGCCATTTTCCTTTACCCCGTCAACTTTAAATCTCTGTAGAAAACATGCATAGTGCATCATTTTTGAGTTAATTGTATTGTTATGACAAGTGGAACAAAAATATACTAGAGAAAATACTAATTTTCTATTGAAAAAAAAGGGAAGAAATGTCTTACTTCACATAATAAAGGCAGTTAAGTTCAAAGAGTGAAAAAAATGAAGTGGCTATGTTAAGGAAGATGAACAAATTTAATACCTTGGATTCTCCATGTTCAGATAAATCATGTAGAGGCAATGAATCTGCAGGTGATCTAGTGCTTTCTCTAAGAGAGCCCCCACACATTGCTTTCAACTGTTATCAAGCCAGAATATTATCTTAAAATCATTATGAAACCTCAGCATTAGTGGTTAGAAAGCAGATGGAACTTCTCCACTATTCAGAACTTATAGTTTAATGTCAACTAATTTTATTTGCAACAAAAAATGGTAAAGAATGAAGGAATTTTCAGTATTACAAGTCAACTAACCTCAGGGAATTTATTAATGTCTAAACAACTGGACAAAAGCCTACCAAATAGTGCCATTGGATCCTGCTTGACAAAACAAATAAAAATAACAGTTTTTATCTTTAGTAAATTTACAAAAAAAAAAACTGAAGTGAAGTAATTAGTAAAGGAGTGATCATTACCGTATTACCAGCTCGAAAGGACATGAGAAGATTGTCATTGATGTTTTCCTTTGCATCAACCACATTACATGCAAGCATCTTCACAAGTAAATGAAAATCTACACCACAAAAAACAATATGAGACTAAAAATACAATAGACCAATTAGATATAAACTTTCATATTGAATAATGATGACCAATTTCCACGAAAGGACACAGCTAAAGAATGAATGGCATGAAGAATATATCTTCCTATAGCTATCATCTTCACATCTAAGAATATCTCTCATTATTATAATGAAAAACAAGTTTATTCCAAGTATGCTCCATTGCACCAATTTCAACAAGTCATCAAGGCTAAAGAAATTCTGATCAAGGTTACTCTTCAAACTTCACTGAAACAGAAAGGCATGAGCAACCGTTCACTCTATGTTAGCATGTTCAGATCAAATACACATCGTATTCGGATGAAATTCAAATTATTTGACAAATACTAATATAAAAATTAATAAACATCATGAACATAGACACACATTTATATACATCTGCTCATGATTGAATTTTTTCCAAATTCGTCTAGAATATGATATATGCTAAAAACAGTTACTTCCAGTAGAAATTCCACTTCAGCATCATTCCCTCAAAAAGAGCAGAACAAATTAGACAATACGCCATTAATCAAAACCTTGAGGAAAGTAACAGCTTGATCGAATCGAATGCATCCTCATTTATTATTCAAGATAAGTTATTTCTCGAGTCAAAATTGCAGTATCAAGTCAGTACATTACGCATGGCACAATGCACTACAAAAAATTTAAATAACACAAATATACCTTCAAGTTCCTTAGCTTCAATATTCTCAGTGGATGCGTGTCTCTCAGATGCCTGAGACATGTCCAGTTGCCTGCAAGAGCTTGAGGAGACAGGTCGCGAATTGTTCCAATTAGAAGAATGCATAACTATCGGAGAACGAAGAGTCTTGGAAAATTCATTCCCACCATTCGTGTGCTTGCTGTCTTGGTAACTTTTAAGAGCTAAAACGCAATCAACCACTTTAGCCACTGACCCAGCTTCTAATGCATCCTAAAGATTGGGGAAAAAAAGGGTCATTCATTTCTCAAAGAACTGAGCACACAAGTGCGAGCACAAACATTTTTTGGGTCAGTTCACCACAATTTGATGGAAACATCTGGACAGAAAATGCTATTCAGGAATTCCAAAATCAGTAAATGGTTTATAGTAGATTTTGTATAGTAAATTTAGTAACTTGCCTTTTCAAGATCTGAAGCTTCAAAAGCTGGCAACTTCAACTCTTCAACTGCCACCAGAAAGTTCCTTACATTCTCAAAATACTGATAGGCCGGCAACGGTTGTGACTCTCGGCTGAATGATGGCATTGGTGAAGGATTCTCCACAACCTCAATTCCAACAATCAAGCAATTAGAGCATTGAAATGAAAGAATAATGTATCAATTCTTTATTCAAATGAAAGGACTCAATGCTGCAATCGAAATCAGTATTTTTGGCGTTGTAGTACCTTAGCAATAGCTCCTGGATGAACCTTGTTAATGGCATTGCAAAGAATCAAGCCATTTCTAAGGAGAGAAATGAACTCTTTCTCTGATGGATTACTACATATACGTAATGGTCCCACAATACTTTGAAGCCACTCTGTTGCTTGAAACCTTCTCCAAGCTGAATTAATTACGCAAACACATAAATCAAATAACATCATTTTCTAACAATATAATCAAGAAACAATAAAAACACACAGAAAGAAATAAAAAACCTGCTTCTTCAGCTTTTCTTGAAGCCAATATGTCATATAACTCATTTCTTGCACAACTCTCCATTTCTAAATAACAACAAAAACCCAACTTTTCAAAATCAATAAAGAGCCATTCTTTATCCAAAAAAAATAAATTTAAACAACTGATCTTTACAAACAAAATGAAGCAGCTAAAGAAATCATAAAAAAAGGGATATGGAGAAACATTACCTGCTTTGATTTTGTGGGTTTATCTTTTGTTTCAATCCAAAATGAAACACTGAAACCAATGAGTTACTGTTCAATTCTGAGCTTTTTATTTCACTTTGTGGTTCTGTTCGATAAGCAAAGGGCCTTGGATTGTAACGTTAACTATAGGAGGATTTATTTGAATTCAAAAGGGACAAACGTTATTTAGATCTGGATCGTTGATTCTTTCATCTGGGTAATCTTATCGAACGGCTGAATTTAGGATTTTGTTTAGGAAGAGCGTGGATTGCACGGCTTTCTGGGGAGGTGAGGATGAGCGCGTGAGTTAAACGGAGAATTTTATTGATGCGGGAAAGTATCACATTTTTTGCGAGTGTTGGCAACAATCTCATAATTTTTCTTATAAAACCTATATGTGTATGACTGTATTTATATTTATACTAGTCTACACTAATATATACTATATGTACTAAAGTACACTAAATCTATATATATTGGTAATACAATAATGACAAATGTTACTGTAATTTAATATTAACACTTAATTTAACTGATATGTCATTTTGTATAAATTTTGATAATTTAATTAAGCATAATATTATTTCAATTATTTTTAACATATCAATTGGTGGGCTTCAACTCATTTATCATCGGGATAATTTCCGAAAAATTATGGGAATG
>CANYCX010709433.1:0-23790 GCA_948193385.1 Breynia disticha f. nivosa
CAGTCATAATCTTTCAATAACTCAATCCACCGCCTCTGGCGAAGATTTAGCTCTCGCTGTGTCATAACATACTTGAGACTTTTATGATCAGTAAAAATCTAAAATGTCTCCCCGTATAAGTAATGACGCCAAACCTTCACAGCATGAATGATCGCTACTAACTCCAGATCGTGTGTCGGGTAGTTAGCCTCGTGCAGTCGTAACTGTCGTTACGTATATGCAATAACTCTGTCGTGCTGCATCAATACTCCACCTAAACTAACTTCAGAAGCATCTGTATAAACAACAAAGCCACCTCCCTGAGAAGGTAACTTCAGAACTGGAGCCTCAACTAACCTCTTCTTCAATTATAAAAAACCCCTTTCACAATTATCATTCTAGACGAATGGAACATTCTTCCACAACAAAGATGTCATAGGTCTAGCTATCCTCGAAAAATGCTCGATAAAACGACGATAATATCCAGCTAAACCTAAAAAACTACGTACCTCAAATACATTTCTCGGTACTTGCCATTCTTGCACTGCTTTTATCTTACTAGGATCCGGTTTCACTCCCTCCGCTGAAATGACATGTCCTAGAAAAATAACCTCAAACATCCAGAACTCGCATTTGTTGAACTTAGCATACAGCTCTTTTTCTTTCAGTACATCGAGCACAATACAGAGATGTCTCCAATGCTCCTCCCTATCTCTTGAATACACCAGAACATCATCAATAAAAACTACAACAAACTGATCTAAATAAGGCTGAAATACCTTATACATCATCGCCATAAATGCTGCTGGTGCATTTGTCAACCCGAATGACATAACAGTGAACTCAAAATTCCCGTAACAATTCCTAAAAGCAATATTCTTAATCGAACTATCCTCCGTTGCCAATAACCTGATCTGAGATCAATTTGTGAAAATACAGTAGCTCCCCGAAGCTGATCAATCAAGTCATCTACCGAGGCAACAGATACTTATTCTTTACGGTCATTTTATTTAGCTGACGATAGTCGATACACAATCGCATACTACCGTCCTTCTTTCGTATGAATAACACTGGTGCTCCCCAAGGTGATACGCTAGATCGTATGAAACCTTTTTCTAACAACTCTTCCAACTGTCGTTTAAACTCCTGTAACTCAACAGCTGCCATCCTATAAGGTGCAATAGAAACTAGTGCTGCTCCTGACACAGTCTCTAATCTGAAATTAGCCTCTCGCTACGGTGGCAATCCCGGCAACTCATCAAGAAATACCTCAGGATAATCACAAACTTTCTCTACATCTCGCACCTCTAATACAGGTTGATTTAGATTAACTATTGAAGCAAGATAGGCATCACAACCCTCTCGTATCAATCTCGCAGCAATCACCGCTAAAATTAGGCAAGAAGGAATAGTCTTCCTTTCACCTACTAACAATACACATCGGTCACTGTCAACCTCAATCACGACTTCTTTCGAATAGCAGTCGACCATAGCACGATTTTTGGATAGTCAATCCATACCTAAAATAATCCTAAACACTGCAATCCTCAACACAATCAAATCAGCAAAATATGTCGACTCTCTAAATCTAAGCTCACAATGTCATAATATATGTCAAACTAACACAATACCACCGGGAGGCATCAATACAGAAATAGTATAACCCAAACACTCTATACTACCTCCAATATGGTCTACTACAAACTCATTCACAAATGAGCACGTAGAACCTGGATCAATTAATAGTGAAGTAGTACATGTAAAGATAGAAATAGTACTAGTGATCACGTCTGGATCCTCAGTTTCCTTATCTCTAGTTATAGAAAAAACACAGGCATGTGGTGCTGACCCTGCTGGAGTTGCTGCCCTGCTAGATCGACTAGCTCCACCAGTGCCAACTACTCCCCCCTCTAGAGGCTGCTCCTCCCCTAGAAGTAGAACTAGTACCTCTGCCACCTCTACCTCTACCTATACCAGTCGAAACTGTAGGCTTAACCTCCCCAACACTACTCTGTCTCGACGCATCTACACTCGGTACACCCTGTCTCTGTGGACAGTCTATAGCGAAATGACCCAGCTGCTGGCAATTGTAACATACTAATCTCGTATCACCGCTAAAATAAGTACATGTACCTCTGTTAAGATAAGTAGGAGGCCTGGTGGAATAACTCCTTCCACCTCCTACTCCGCCTCGAAACTATCGAGAACTCCCACCTATACCTCTAAAACCTCGAGTATCAGATCTCTGACCTCTAGTCACTGACCTCTGATGTGCCCAAGTCGAACTAGACTTAGAAATCTTTTGTCTCTTTCCTTCCTTTCTATTATCTTTCTTGTCACTCTCTGCCCCGCACTCGTCAGCCCTGATGGCTACCTCAATCAATATCGCGTATGTCGCCAGTTTTAGTGCAATTTTATTGCTATGACTTACCTGAAACCTCTCTTGAATCTGTCTCTCCTCTTTTGTTCAGTATCTACATCCTTTGGAGAATATCGAGACAATCTGGTAAACTCAGCCTCGTACTCGACAATAGTCCTCTCCCGCTGTTTTAACTTGAAAAATTCAATCTTTTTCTTCGTCTGAAATAAAGGAGGGGTATACTTCTCAGCAAATTTCTGTAAGAAATCTTCCCAAGTCAATGTCAGAGGATCATTTTGGCTATTTGGGACTGACTCCCACCAATTCCGGGAAACTTTCTCTGAAAGATATGTAGTATACCTTGATTTCTGCTTTGGGATACACCTCATACACGTAAGAATACGCTCAGTCTGCCTTAGCCAATCATCTGCCTCTGAAGGATCAGTAGTGCCCTCAAAGATCCTCACCCTCTGCTTCCTAACGTTAGCAAAGTTCTCATTAATATTGAGATTCTAACTACAAGAATATGTAGTCTGATCCTAGCTCATTTTCTGTATGATCTCCTAGAACGGAGCATATGCAGGATCCTAATGAGGTATAGGTATATCAGACTGTGCTGGCTGTGCTGCTACAGCAGGCTCTGCAGGCTGCTGAGGAGGAAATGGGGATGACCATTGTCCCTCTATTGACTCTCTGGACTCAACTGTACTGTGATCATGTAATGCGTCATCAATCGGCTCCATCTGTTTTAAAAAACTCAAGTTTAAATTCATTTAGCTTCCATAACATGGCAAATAAAACAATTTTGGCACAGTCCGCAGAGAATTTAATCCCTGCTCTGATACCACTAAATGTGAAGCTCATTTTCAAATTCTCTTTTACCTAATAAGCAATAATCTTTATATAATAATAAGAAATTAGAGTAAAATCATAGAAAAATAGGAAGAGAGAGAATTGAAATGTCATTTCATAAACCACTCGGGCCCCAAAACAGTCGTAACATAAAATATTTTACAGCGAAAAATATACACAAGTTTGAAAATAGTTCGATCTCAAAATATAAACATATATAAAATATGTACAAATATGTACATTGTCAAAACTGGAAGCACGCAAAATAGAACAATGGTGCTCGACCTCTAACAACTGCAACTCCAAGAGAGGATCACCTCAGCTCTAATCCAGTGGCAGCTATCTACGTTCTACTCATCATTTCGACACATAAACAAAGGTGAGTATGTTTTGCAATACTCAGTAAGTTTCGTACATTATAATTGATTCGTAAGTTTTAAATGTGCGCAGGGACAATCAATATCCCAACTTGAGATATGATCCTCCTCTAACCTAATCAAACAATTCAATCGTTTATACACATTTCATAATCACACATAAGTCATACATTCCTTCCATATCGACTTGAAATCAAATTTCAAACATAAATCATATCAATACCACTCGAAACCATTTCGGCAATAATCAATATTCATAAAGAGAAAATGGATCCATTATTTGATAACCTATACTTCTGGCCGACGAGGCCCGTTTGCAAACGTCTTACAAAGTGATTATGTATAGGTCTAGTGAAGAAAACTATAATGAAAGTATGAAGGATCATACTAGGCAATGTATTAATGAGCATGCATTCACATTTTATTACATTTACATGGTTACGGGTCATTATATATGCATGCATTATGGAATTGATGCAAATTGTGAACATTGTTGAATCTGGTGGGATGAGTTACGTTTACGGTAATGTACTTTTGGTTTGATGAGAGATTATGATTAAATATGTTGCACATTTTGGTATGAAATATGTTGCATTGTATTAAAAAGGGTGTTTTAGAAGGTTTTAATGTGAAATGAATGATTTTGTGAATGTGGAATGTGATAGGAAATGTTTGGAAATGTTTTTGCGATGTTTTGATAATGAGTTGTATGATTGGTATGGAGTTGGCCGGATGAACAGAGCATTATACGGACTGGCCCCTAAGTATGCGGTGTGGAGACGAGTCCGCGTAATCACTTCTGAAACCGCGTTCCTACCTGTTTGTCAAAGCGAATGTCTAGCCAAAGTACACGGGTTGAGGCTGAGTCCGCGTAATTTTAAACTGCCGCGCCTACTTTGTTTTGACTCCGCGTTTCTACCTGTGTGCCAAAATGAGATGTTTAGCCAAAGTACGCGGGGTCAGACTGAGACTGCATAGTTTTAAACCAAATCGCGTACTTTGTGCTGACACCGTGTTCCTACATGTGTCTGGTGAAAATCATGTCTTCATCACTACGCGGTGTGATGGCGAGTCCGCGTACTTATGGACCACAATGCATAGTGATGAATGAACCCGCATTCTCACCTGAAACCAGCCTTAATTGTGGAAAAATTGTTCTTTGGTATGTTATTAAGTGACATTTAATGAGTTCTAAGTTTATGAGCTTATTGTATACCATGAACATGTCTATAATTTGAATTTACATGATTTTGGAATTATTGTTTAATATTGAATGAAGTCGACCTTTTGAGGTTATGTTACTTGCTGAGTTTATAACTCACGTAATTATTGCCTGCAACGCTCGGTAAGAATTTGAGAAGCTATATTTTGGTCGGGACGATGCACATTGCTCAGATTTTGGAGTTTTCAGAGAGAGAGGGACCGAGGTGTGCTGTGCACTTATTTGGACTAGTGTTTGGGTTTGAGTATATGTGTACATGACAATGCATACATTCAGTTGTTGTATTTTACCGGGTTATTATTGAAAATAGAATCATTATGATTCTCTTTTCTTTCATAACCTGGAATACTTTTGTAAAATATTTGTATGCATGTTTATGTAAATGAGTTGATATCTTATGTCCTTCAAAATTTTTATTTCCTTAATTATTTATCTTATATGAATGAATCAAAACTTGATTTTTGGGGTCAAGTATCACTTACAGGAGGGAAGTCGTACATGAGTGATGTTTAAATTCGGAGGTCACAACCCGAGCCTCGTGCGGTACGTGCACCTCACCTACCATGACTAGAAGCTCTACGACTAGACATACTAAAAATTTTACAAAATAAATGTACTTCACAAAATTAAAGTTAAACCCCAAAGAAATTAATTCTAGTCATGAACAATTCAATTCACTAATCTAATCTAATTCACTAAACTACAATACAAAAACATAATATAAATCACTAAAGTAACTTTAATTTTCAAACTAATCCCAATATATGCATAAAATAATGTAATAATAACAACAATACAATAATATAAAGACGTAACATAAAACACCAATACTTACATTACTCCAATGTCGAAAGGTGAAACTGTAAAAGTTAAAAGTGAATTTGAGGTAAAAAGTGAGAGGAGAGATAAGGTAAAACCTATTTATAGAGGGAATTTTCATTAGCAGCCACGTGGACGCTATTTAGGGTCCCTGTGGACGCTTATTATTGTTCAATTGGTCGCTAATTTATGTCCCTTCTGTACATTTAGCAACCATGTGGTCCCTAATTATCGACCACGTGGTCGCTAACTTAGCGTCCACGTGGACGCTATTCTGCGTCCCTTTTAATGATGAGCTGCCACGTGGTTGCTAATTAGAAACCATGTGTACGCTAAATTAATTATTTTTTAAAATGGATATCATAACTTATTTAATAATTAATATTAGACAAATTTATTCCCCATCATCCTCTGTGTTTTCTTCGTTATCAAGTTTGTCCTCCGGCGTTGTTGTTTTGCTACTTGAATCTTCTTCAGCATTATCTATGGCAATGATTGTTCGAGATGAATCATGTCGAGATTTAAGATTTTTTAAATCATAAGGATCATCAATAACACAAGAGGTTCCAATGTCGTGTTGGAATGCTTCATGAATGATGATGCGGCAATTGTTGCTATCATTATCTTCATCGACGAACCAAATACGTGATTTGACCTTACACACTGACATACAATCGTAATCAGCCTGTCTGACTCTGGGATACTCAAGGAAATATAGTTGTGTAGCTTGGTGTGCAAAAATGGATCGGTCTTTAGTGAGCATTTTTATGGATGTTTACATCATCACCTTTATTGTGCCGATGTAAGCGGGTTCCTCCATGGTGAGTCGTGTCAAACTATGTGAAGTTGAAGATAATTGTGCGCTTCAATGTCGATGAGACATAATTAAGCTCAATTATTTCATCTAACACGCCGTTGTAATCCTCTTGTTGCTGAATGTGATTTAGTATGGAATCGATATCTATTAACAATGTAGGAAGGAAATGTTTGTACAATCTGAGCTGATCCTCAGACTAATGCTTCAATCTGACCGCTTACTATGATTCTTGAAGTTGGGGTGTCGACCTAGAAAAATTAATGAAAACATTATATTACATAGAATATAATGAGCATATTTATATATTATAAATGTTTCTTATAAAGGAGTGAATTCACTGACGAAACTGTGTCTCCAAAATGATTTGTTCTTCTTCGTTCATGTTTGTTTGCGTAGGTATTACAATGTTTCCTTAAAATTAACTATATGTAAATGAAATATATGTATATATTATGATCAGCTTGTAAATAAAATATGATCAATAGAAAAAATTATGAACTTACTCAACGAAAGGTTCAATTTCTTCGCAATTAAATAACACATAAGTTTGCATCAAGTGATACTCCTCATCCGTTAAACGTCTTCTAAATGATCTGCCTGATGTATGTCCAGGATACGTGAATATAGTTAAATTTTTCGGGTCGACGCCTTCTCTGACGTCGTCAGCAAGAATGTTATGAGTCATTCGATTACTCACTTCGTGATTGTTGAAATAATAACAACAAAAATTTTATGTCTCTTGCACAATGTATGCACTACATGTCGACCCTTCAACACGTACTTTATTACCAACTGTGTTTTCAACCTGCGTAGAAATCTAAAAAATACGTGGAATATTATTAATAAACTATTAATGAAATAGCATATATCTAAACATTGTATTTTCATTAACGTTCTTTTATCTAGAAAATAAGCATACCTCTTAAACGGATACATCCATCTATGTTGGACCGGGCCGCACAAAGCTGCTTTCACGGTTAAATGAATTGGCAGATGCTCCATCGAATCAAATAAGTTAGGTGGAAATATTCGTTCAAGCTTGCATATTATGATTGGAATTTCTGCATGTAAACATCTTACTCTTTCTTCATTTAACTCGTAGCACGCAAAATCCTTGAAGCATGCACTCAGCTGTGCAATTGGCTCCCAATATTTGTTATGAAAAAATGCACGAAGATCAACAGGCATCAATCGTTGCATGAATACATGAAAATTATAGCTTTTCATTCCGAAAATCCGCAGTTTTTGTAAGTCTATGGCAGCGGCTCAAATTGGAAGCATAACCATCAGGAAGTTTCACTGATCTTATCCAATCAAACAATATTCTCTTCTCTTTCTAATTTAGTGAATATCTTGCCTTCCTATATTTTGTGTTAGTTTTGTCAGGCTCTAATTCAGGCCTTCTGCAGATTTCACGAATATCTAATCTTGTCTTCAGATTAGTTTTAGTTTTCCTAGGAACATCAGCAACAGTGTGAAAAAATATTGTTAAAAACATTTTTCTTAATGTGCATAACATCCAAATTATGTCTAATCCGTAAAGTCTCCCAACATGGAAGTTCCAAAAAAATACTTTTCTTTTTCATCCTGAATCTCTGCTCGCTCGTGCGTTATGATCCTCTACACTATCTTCAATTATTTTCATCAATCCCATTGTTTTGATTTGTCGTAGTACTTCATGACCATTGCGAATAGCCGGTGCACTTTCTGTCACTTTTCTCCCTTTCCTAAATTCATTTCTATTATTCCTAAAACGATGTTCTAGTGGCAAAATACATCACTAAACTCCATACAATGTGGACAAGCGTTCCCGATGTGCTCCATCCTACATACATATATACAGCAATTAATATATATTTTTAATTAATGAAATAATTTGTACTTAAATAATTATGATAAATATACTAACAATACATATAGACATGAATACGTACCGACAACATAGAATATGCATGGAAATCACTAATAGTCCATATGATGCCCGCATGGAAAACAAAATTTTGTTCTCATGAAATATCATATGTAATGGACCCATTGTACCATAAACTTCTCGACTCTGATATCAAAAGTTGTAAGAATACATCTAATCGTTGCTTTGGACTCCTTGGGCCTGGTACAAGGACAGTTAGAAACATAACCTCATCTCGCATACACATCGATGGAGGTAAGTTATGCGGTGTCAAAATAACTAACCAACATGAGTACTGCTGACCAGAAGCCCTAAATGGATTGAAACTGTCTGTGCACAAGCGCAACATCATGTTTTAAAAATCTTCTGCAAAATCTCCACGTACACGATTGAAATGCTTCCACGCTTCGGCATCTGAAGGATGTCTCATCACTCCTTCTTCCTGAGCATGCGATCGCATGCGATCGCATGTGACCAGCAGTGTATTCCGAAGCAAACAAACTTTGTAACCTCTTCGTTATCGGCAAATAGAACAACCGCACATATCGAACTGGTTTAGCCTTCCCTTGCTTCCATCTTGGATGTCCACAAATGTGACACGAATCATTCTCCGTGTTCACACCCCATCAATCACGCAATTATTTTTGCAAGCATCAATTGCTCGTATGGTAAACCCAATCCTTCGACCAATTTTCTCGTGTGGTGATATGTCTTTGGTAACGTTGTCTCCGGATGAAAAATGCATCTTGCATATTCTGAAAAATGTCATACCCCGCCCGTTATTTTCAATTTAAATTTCAGAATAAGTAATTCTATCACTGCAGCTAATTGACTTATATCGCATCCAAGCCATAGTGGCCTATTCGCAGATTCTAAACATTTCTTATGTCTCTCACTCAATAACACATTAAACATTTCTTATGTCTCTCTGTGTGCATTCCACCAATAGTAATTGCTTACAAATCTGCGATAAATAATATGTTCTTTAACTTTGTCTAGATGTAAAAATTTTCTATTCCTACAACTTGTACACGAACAACTTAAGGACGAATTAACTGCAACAAAAGTATAATTCGACATGGAAAACTCCATGAATTGTTCAACGTCCGCAATAAACTCATCATTCAAAAATCCCTTAATAGTACATACATACATCCACTCACACATTTCTCCTTATAAATATGAATATCATTCAAAATTACCTATAATCAAATAACATACAAATAATTACAATATATAGAATTTAAAAATACATAAAAAGTTTATTGAATTAACACTTACAGTTATATTCGCTAAAGCTTCGAAATAAGAGATGTTATTCAAACAACTACTGCTCTAATGTTTTCTTCTTCATGAACTCCATATAATTTAGTTCAGTGTAATTTCTTAGGATACAAACTTAACCAAACATGAAGCCATGTATTAGGAATTTTGGTGGGAAAATTTCCCGCCAAATAAGTGTCCACGTGGATGCAAATTAGCGACCACGTGGTCGCTAATTTGCGTCCATATTTTTGGCGCAATTTTTTCCGCCATACTTTTATAGTGACTATTTTTAGCGACCACATGGATGCTAATTTTGGTGGGTTTTTGCACCAAAATTTCCCGAGCCACTGTACACTTGGATGACCATTTAACTGTCCACGTGGTCGCAAAATTAGCGACCATGTGGTCGCTAATTGTCTGAGTTTAGCATCCAAAATTATTGGTCGCTAAATTTTGGACGCTAAACTTGCCAAATCTTATAGTGTCTGTTTGGGCCAAAAATAATACTAGCCCATATGCTGAGTTAGTTGAGTGGCCCAATTGCCGATATGAAGCCCTAACCCATTATATATGAGTTAGCAAAAAATAATATGGAGTTAATGCATCAAGGAAAAGGAATAAATATGAATACGGAAGATATATTTGATTTATCTTATAAGGCAATAAAATTAATCGAGGAGAATATTTGATTACTTTCTAAAGGAAACTAAAAGGTAGGAGAAGTCTAGCGTAATAAAACACACAGCTGACAGCAAAAACCATCTCTACTTTCACGCTACTTTGCACAATTGGCCAACTTCTATTTAGTGTACTTTTTGCATTTTGTTGTCATATTCATTTTCGTTTCTTATTATTGGTTATTGTCATTGATGATTTGTAACCATTGAGTCAAACACCCTTTGAGAAGATCATCCTATTTCTTCATTTTACAATTGTTTGATTTGATTTTAGATTTTACGAGTTTTAAATTTTTATTCAGTTTGAAAAAAACTCTAAATTTCTGGCATGCTCTGTAACATTCCCATCCTAAAACTATATTGTTAAGTAAACTAAGATATGATTAGGATAATTAATGATATTAATAAAGAAAAGATGTAAAATATAACTTAAATAGACATATTAGGAATAATTTAAGAGTTATATGAATTGAGGATTCGACAAAATGAAGTTAGGACAGGGCAAGGAAACAACTGAAAAAGACCTAGGGCGAGCTAATAGCACGGGGGCGTGTCGAGGTCCTGCTGGCCGTAAATCAACATTATCATGCTCAAAACTCAACATGAATGTCATCATAATGAAGGCACGGTCGTGTTGTGGTTGACATGGGGCGTGTCGAGGTGCTGAGTGTCCCGAAACGCTAAAAAATTGAGCGACAAGTGTAAAAACAAAAAGGGCACAGGGCGTGCTAGTCATGGCACGATCATGCTGAGTCTTTTGAGTATATATACACTTCATTTTGAGATTTAAACAGTCACACAAGTAAAAAAAACGCTCAGAGGAAAGCGAGAGAGGCTTAAAAAAAGAGAGAACGAGAAAAGGATAAAGACAATAGGTATTATGTATGGAATTGATCATAGAATAGAGTAATGAATTATCTTGTATAGTTAGAATGCAGGAATGTGGAGATAGTATTAAGTATTTACGAAGTTTCCATACATAAAACTTTAAGAAAAGTTAGGTTTAATTAAGAATACTTATCGATTAATGTTATAGGGGGTTAATATGATTGAATAGGAGCATGCATATGTATATATATTATCAATTGAGTTTTATAACAATATTTGTATATGTTATTATAGGATGACAGAGAAGGAGAGCCAAACAGGACACGAGTACCTGCTGGTCCGAGTATTTGAGCTGAAAGGTGAGTAGTCTAACTCCCTATTATGCTAAATTAAAATATGATTAGAACTTATTATGCAATGCTAATATGATATAATTGGTAATGACTACAAATTTATGAATATGAATATGAAATGAAATGATGATATGTGCGTATAAATGAGATTGCTACAAAATGATGACATATGTGAAAGGAAATTGTATACACGATTGAAATGAAACAGGAACATACAAAAAGGAAATGCAAACAGGTAAGTTATGATATCTTACAGTTATACACGTATATGATTGAATTATAAACAGGTAATATATTTTATAGTTATACAGGTCTATGATATGGTATTGGTGAGGTGATTGGATACGATATGATAGGTGATAATATATTGTACGATATGGTATGGGTGAGGTAATTGATATGAATGATAGGCGATAATATGTTATATGATATGGTATTGGTGATTATTATGGTCGATCATTGGCGATGGAAGGGACATAAAAGGGAGACGGCATATTATAAAGGATACAGTTATAGTTATTTATATTACTTGCTTATAGAGTTATTATTTCTCAAATATATGATTACAGAACTTATATATGATAATATGAAACCATGATGATAGAATTACAATTCCTGAATTGATATAATGTCAATGAAATAAATACAGTTGTTTATTAAATTATTGACTTTTCACTGAGCTTGTAGGGATCATAGAGAAAATTAAGAAAAATGGCTCTTGTGAGCAATATTATATGATGGAGGAGGGTTACTTGCTCTTGGGAACATGTATGCAGGCGTATATAAAACATACGTCTCTGTGATACAGTGGAAACTCATTCACATACCAGTGACTGAGTGTGTCTTGCCTTTACTGGGCATATTCATTTGGCCTATACAGGGAATATGTATATAAATATATGGTCCATAGTACCCGTAACCTTAACTCCCGGCCGACGAGGCCTGTTTGCAAACATACTGAAAATGGCCAATTATAGGCAATAATTAGGAAAAAGTAAACTTGGGAATGAGTGATCATGATAATTGAATTGTTAATGTGCATACATTCTCATGATCATTCATGTGAAATATGTATTGAAATTCATGAATAAATGATATGGTTGATTGGATTGAATTGGTTTGGTATGATATGGTGTTATTTGTATGAGATGTTGGGGTTTGGTGGAAATAAGGAAATGATCAAGTGAAAGAAATGCATATATTCTGGAAACAGGGGATGCGAACGGGTTGAGAAACGGTTTGGTCAACCGTTTCCCAAACCGTTTCGACAAATTAGACAAATCATTATACCCAAACAGTATGGAGAACGGTTTGGATAAACCATTCGGCTTGTGAGATATCCCTGTATAGTAAAACGGGTTGGCGAACGGGTTATACAAACCGTTCCCCAGACCGTTTTGACACATATGCAATCCAGGATGGCTAAACGGTTTGGAGAACGGCTTACCCCAAACCGTTTCTGAAACCGTTTCATTCTATATACATTTCAGAACAATCGAACGGTTTTACGAACGGTATGGTAAATCGTTTCACAACCCGTTCGGGTGTGATGGCTGGAAAATAGAATAACCAAATGGTTTGACGAACGGTTCTCCAAACCGTTCTACACTGATCATCACTCTATAAATTTATTTCTTGAGGGTTTATAAACCCAATGCATTGTGTGGTTATTTGATTAAATGTTTATATATTGTGGAAACGATTTGAACTAGTATGATTCATATAAGGACTAAATATATTAATGTTAGGAAGTCGACCTTTTTATGGTTATGTTGCTTACTGAGTTAAAACTCATGCAATTTATTGCCTGCAACGCTCGGCAGGGTTTTGAGATCGTATTTTGGAAGAGAAGTGTGCAGTGCTTAGATTTTTTAGGTTCGGGAGACGATCTAAGTTGTGCTGAACTCTCATTGGTTTATGGATGGATCTTCCGTATATGTACATGAAAAAATGCTTACATGCAATTAAATTTATTTTGCTATGTTATTATTGAAAACGGAATCGATAGGGTTCATGTTTCTTTTATAACCTGGAAAACTGTTTTGTAAATTTTGTATATATATATGTATTGATGGTTTGCCAAATATGGATTCGATTGTATCCTTAAATTTTATTTTATATTATGGGTTGTAAATTATTTCTATAATAAAAACTTGATTTCCAGTTTTAAGTATCATTTGCAGGAGGGAAGCATACGTGAGTGGTATTTAAATTCGGGGGTTACATATAATGTGCTACTTATTAATGGCTTAAAACATAATTTACTTTGTGTTTTCAATTGTGTGAATTGTACTTTGAAATTATATTTGAATTTACTTATTGTGTGGTGTATAAAGATAACAATATAACATTTGTAGGAGTTAGGCAAAGAAATGTTTACATGATTAATCTACATGATGAATCCTCCTTTAATAAAAAGTGTTTAGTAACAATTGATGAAAATGCATACTTATGGCATAGGAGATTAGAGCATGAACCACTTGCATTACTCACTAAACTGTCTAGCAATAAAGTATTAAGAGGCTTACTTAAACTAAAATTTATAAAAGATAATCTGTGTGAACCTTGCATAAAAGCTAAACACACAAGAGGTCCATTCAACCCAAAGAAATAAATATGTACATATAGGATATTCAGGCTTTACATATGGATTGGATAGGATTATCTAGGCAAGTTGGTTTAGGACACAAATTATATACACTTGTTATTGTTGATGATTTCTTAAGATATACTTGGATTTAGGACGTAAACTATATACACAAATTAAACGAATACCTTTGATGAGCATGTTAAGTGATGTAGATTAGTACAACATGAGAAAAGTTTAGTAATCATTGCAATAAGGACAAATTATAGGGGAGGATTTAAGTCCAAGCCTTTTATAGATTCGTGTGAGAGATATGGAATGGAGCACAATTTTTTGGCACCAAGAATACCTCAACAAAATAGAGTTGTTGAGAGGAAAAATTGAACCTTGGAAGAGATGAATAGAACAATGTGAAATGAGTATGATCTTTGAAAGTAGTTTTTGGTCGAAGCCATGAGCACGTTGTACTACACCATAAATTGAATACACGATGAATAATGTCAAATATAATTTAGGAAAATTTTATTCTAAATCTGATGTAGGCATATTGTTTTGATATTGTAGTCATAGCAAATCATATTGAGTATTCAACAGTAGGACTAATGTGGTAAAAGAGTCCATACATGTTAAATTTGATGATTCGATCTCATCCGTGAGAAAGGAAATTTTTGTCAAGCATTATAATGTAGGTTAATATCCAAGAGTGCCTTCCTAAATGGAATGATTCAAAAAGAGGTACAAGTGAAATAACATCTGAGATTTGAAGTTTAAGAACATCCAGAGCATGTGTACAAGTTGATAAAAGCTTTATATGGGTTGAAGTAAACACTAAGAGCTTGGTATGAAAGGTTAAGCTTTTTCTTAATCCATCATGCCTATGAAAGGGGTCATGTGGATAATGCTCTCTTTATTAAGAAGTTTAATAATGATACACTTATCTGTCAAGTATATGTAGATGATATTGTATTTGGTACTACTAACCCCTCTACAAGTGAGGAATTTTATTCTTTTATGAATGATGATTTAAGATGATCATGATGGGATAGCTCACCTTCTTTTTTGACATTAATATCAAGCAATTAGAGAAAGAAATTGTCATTCACAAAGCCAAATACTATAAAGAGTTGCTAAAGAAAATAAAATTGCAAGATTGCAAGAAAATGATCCTTGCAAACTCCAATAGCAATTACAGTAAAGCTTGATAAAGATGAGAAAACAAAATCGATGGATGAAAATCTTTATAAAGTTATGATTAGTTAAACATTCCATTTAGTAGTTTCTAGACCCAATATTATGTTTGTAATTTGTATGTATGAAATATACCAATCTAATCATAGAGAATCACACATAAGTGCGTGTAGAAGGTTATTTAGATACTTCATTGGAAATATAAGTTTAGGACATTGGTATCCTTCTTCATTAGACATCAATGTAATTGTTTGTAGTGACACGGATAATTATTGATGTCAGCTAAATAGGAAAAGCACCAGTGGTACAATTCATTTAATTGGATCTTGTCTTATCTAATGGAGTAGTAAGAAACAAACTAGTGTCGCTATCTTTACAGCCGAATTATAATATGAAGTTGTGCGGAGTACGTGTCCACAAGTATTGTGGCTAAATACCAACTAGAAGATTATGGGATAATACTTAAAAAATACCAATAATGTTTGATAATGCTAGTGCTATAAATCTTAGCATGAATTCAATCAAACATATAAAACTAAGCATATAGAGAAATGACATGATTTGTTGAGAGACCATTTACAAAAGAATCACATTTGTTTTCAATTTGTTAAAGCCAATAATCAACTGGTCGACAGGTTCACCAAACCCCCCAAACAAAATTAATTTTGAGTCAAAATGATTTAAACTTGGAATGTGTAATTTAAATGAAATATAAATTGATTTTTTTGATGATATGTTGAATGCTTGATATTATCTTATTATGATGTGTTAAATGATGTTTACATGATTAGTTTATGATCATATGTTTGATTTTTTATGGAATGATAAGTATTAATGATTTAATGTTTGTATAATTTATTTATGAGCATATGTGTGTGTGTGTGTGTTTGTGTTGGTGATATATGGTTAAAGTAAGATAATAAATTATTATTATTAAATTGAAATCTCATTTTGGAATAATGATACGTATTGAATAATAAAACCCAGTTTTCATTTATTTAAGTTGAATATGGTAATACTCTTTAATATATGATATACTTTTACTTAAGCTTGCTATATAATATTAAGGCATGCATAGATTAAATGTGCAAATCTATGTTAAATTACAGCTCTTGCATATTTATATCATAATTAGACATAAATATGGTCATGGGAGTGACAGGTTTAGATTTAGATATTAAAAATGGACTCCTTGGAATGATAGTAGCTAATCCTGGACTCAGTTAAAGTAGGCTTAGGAGTAGATTAATGTATGCTGAACTGGGAAATGCATATTTCTAAAAAAATTCAAGATTAATGTACACTAAATCAAACTTAACATCTATAAGGTTTTACGTACATTTGCTGACTTGATAACTTAAGTTATCGGGGAAAGAAGCTGAATGTGAAAAACCCTCCTAGAAAACCCAAAGTCATAAAATACACTCTCGAATGCGAGCCGATAGATACAAAAAAAACTACATTAGCATCCTAAAAACTCACAAATCACCTTTAAAAAAAGCTCCAAATAACTTCCCTTTTATATGGACACAAAATCCAATCATCAAGCAACCCAAAAACAATGATTTTTTGCTTAAATTAATCAGATTACTCCAAAACCCTAATCACAAAATCTTCAAATGGGACAATATAGAACTTCTAAAACAGTAAAAAGAGGAGAAGGAAGATCATGTATACCACCTCTAGATTTTGATGACTCTCGATTTGTCAATAAGGTAGATCAATCCTATTTTGTGTTAGTTTTGAGCTATGAATCACTCGTATAGAGTTTATTCTTTGATTAGGATTCTCTGAGGTCTATAGGATTAGACATTAAGAGCACACTTAATCAAATTAGAATTGGCTCTTTTGTGTCTAGATTGTTTCCCATTCATGAGACCTTTGTGAGAGAGTTTGTTTTTATTAAAACTTGTCTCATGAAGTTGATTAGTTTAGAGTGTCATGCATTAGGTTAATAGTGAACAGGAAAGATATTAAGTACAATGAGAGTAATTTGGATACTTAGTTTAAGTTGAAATTTAATAGTTACAATTTTTTAGGCAATTTGAGTATTATGAGGATGAGGTTGATATTGATTACTCCACATATTAAGATTTGGTTTTGGGAAGTAAGACAAAAAAAGTTCCTGTGACTACATGATTAAAATCACAATCTAGGCTAGCTAGGACTGATAGAGAGTTTGACTGAAACTCTTTCAGAATGCATATAAGGATGTTACACAGTGTTCTTATTAGAGTTATTACACCTAAAGTGCATAATCAGAGCATTGTTATAGGTGTTGATATTGAGGTGATGAATCACATTTAAAGGAATAACAATGTAAAATTCTTATTTACTATGATGTCCTATATAAAAAGTAAGGTAGATTTATGTAATTTATGTATAAATATGGATACAGGATGCAAGATAGAGAAAGAAAAAGATGGCATTCCTGAGATGCAATTCTCACACACATATTTAATCAGAATGGTGTTGACTTGAGTGAACTTAGAGGATCTAAGATGCATAGGCTTATGAAGCATTATAAAACAATGGATAAAATTTAGGTTTTCTATAGATTTATAGCAAATGGTGTGACCCTCAAATTTGACTACCACTTATACTTACCTCTCAAGTGGCACCCAGATTTGGACATCATATTTTGGAATACAATTGGAAAATAAAAGAGTTAATAAGAAAATCTCTTATGCGAATTCCATTTTATATATATATATATATATATATATATATATATATATATATATATGTATGTATTTATATGTATATATATATATATATCCTTCATTGTTTGAGCAAAAGGTACATAAATTCTTTACAAGTGGGGGTATAACAAAACTAATAAAGTTTTACAAAATTAATTAGGGTTATATAAGAAAAGAAACCAATTAGACCACATTTCAAATATAACCTGTCAAAATGAATGTATGCATTCTAAATGTTCAATACAGACATATGTACGACATATGTTCTAATACTTTAGTGCATGGTCCACCTTGGTCCTTGGGTTCTTCCAGAAAATAGTCGACAAACTAAAACAGCTACCACCCTTCATCGTATCCCCTCAAGTCCTTGCCAATATGGCAAGCGTAAAATCCATGAGTTATGAAACTCAATAACCAACACTTAACGAAATGGAAAACTTTCCTAACAAGATCGCATTCACATATATCTATACGTTTTATACAACATTTATAAACTTCTCGAACTAGATAAGCTTCATATTTACAATAATAACCCGTTAGATCACCACACAAGCATTCAACCATTCTGCCTAATAAGTGAATCATACACATCAACTTCATTCATATTCTAGCATGATTCCATGTTACTTTACTAGATAGCCTTGCAATTAAGAGTTCATCTTATGGCACCAGGGTTTCATCCATTTGCACTTAACAACATGAAGATGTACTAGGAAAATGAAGATGAATAATGGCACATTCAGGAAAACATAATGGAGATATAAATTATGGACAATAATGAACACATTTGAACAATGATTTTGGAGTCAGGTCATGCACCATGTTCGTGACACTTGTGTCATGAATGGTGATGGCAAAGGCTACCATTCATGAATCACAATAATTTAGGAAATGGATGGTCAGGAGCATGGTCACATTCGTGATTCCTAGGGTCACATTTGTGATTCCTAGAGTCACGTTTATGGCTCATACAATTTGGAAGGAAAAATGATCAGAACCATGGTCACGTTCATGACTATTTATGTCACGTTTGTGACTCATAAAAATGGTGCACTCGTGGCTTCGTCCCAACACATTTTTGGTGTCCAGAAGTATGGTCACGTTCGTGACTCTTAATGTCATGTTCTTGACTCGTAAAGATGGTGCAAAAATGTATCCACATCTAGGTCACATTCGTGACTCCTTGTATCCCGAATTGAGTCACGAATGTGATGCCCAAGTGTCACTCGTGGCACCCCTAAAAAATTCAAAAACATAGTCCAGAAGTAGTGTCACGTTCGTGACACTTTGTGTCATGTTTATGACACTCATTTTTAAGAAGAAAATTGTGTCCAGAAGGGATGTCACGTTCGTGAAACTTGAGTCACGTTCGTGGCACTTCAAAATTAGCACTTTACACTTAGCATTTCATACACCAAACAACCCCAAACAACATTCACACTTTACAAGTAAGTCTCAAGCATTTTCAACCTAAATTCTCACCACATTTCCACTTAAAACTTAACCAACATCAAGCCTATAAATGGAATTCCCACATAATCACACTACACATACAACATGGAATCAACAATCTCTATTCCTCCTTACAAGCAAATGGTAACCACACTCAACGCATATCATTTTACCATTTCAACTTCAACAATTTTAAGCATGCCAAAGTGCAAAATTCCCATGTAACTCATAGCTCAAACTCAATTCGTAAACAACCCTCATAAACATAACCAAACAAATCATGGCATCAATCCCTTTCTTGATCATTCAAGTCATCAATCATGTAATTCCAACACTTACTCAAATAAGCACATTATATGCAACATAAGAAATGGGAATGTATGTTTGCTAATGCATCTCTTAGTGTGATCACCCATGATCCCAATTCAGTTTTTAATTTGAACACTAAGTGCCTTTATATTGATGTTTCCAAATGGGCCTCGTCGGCCGGGAGTATCAGTTACAAAGAAATGGATCCGTATAATCTTGCGCACAAAGCGCCCATAATTTGCACATAGAGTGCCCATAGTTTTGGCACACTCGTACACGCTAGAGTGTCCCGAGCATTTTACCATTTGTGCCCCGGTGTAGCATTTGTTATATACTACCCATAACGTTTCTCACCTAGAGCCATAACCACTCCCTCGTATTGCTCACTAAGAGCCCATTAATTCATTTATATTTGCCCACCTATGAGCCCAATGCATGAATGTCGTGTGCATGTTCCATGGAAATACTCATGCATTCATAACATAGCAATATCAATTCACAATGTCACATGTTCGCATTCCTCCACATTTCTCCATTCAAAATGCATATAGCACATTCATAACAAACCATGTATATACCACTACAGCATTTAAGCTAAACATTCTTTAACTCGTAACATGTTTGCACAACAACATACAATATTTAGGCATTTCATGCCTTCATCAACTTCACATTAAAACTCACACAAGCACATCAATGTCACATTCCAAATCACACTAACACCTTAACATCACATTAAAAGCTCACACCACACATTTCATATTCAACACATAAAAACACCTCACAAGGATTCAATCCAACACATCCATCATCAATTCAAGCAAACCATATCAAGTCAAGCAACAGTTTGCAATCAAACCACAATTCCACAATCAACCACATACATACATAAGAAAGTTGCTCTCATGTTACTTACCTCGCAAAAGCACTTAGCGGCTCAATTGCAAACTTCTCTTGCCGCGATTCGAATTTCCTATCATTGACATTACAAGTTTACATTAACCTTATGTTCATTTAACTATGAAAAAATCAATGTTAATGCATATAAAATCTGTATTTATTCCATAAGTTTGTCTACACATATTGCTACCAACAACCCCCACCTCCCTAATTTCCTGCACACTAGCCATCATTAATGCCTCCATAAGTTTATCTACACATATTTGGATGATCCTCACCCTCCCACATCACTCCACTATCCTAGGTTCCAATTTGCCCCTTACAAAACCTAACCAATTGCCTCAATCTTACACACATTATAACATCCAAACAATTTAACACTTAAAACACCTTCAATATACTCTAAGTTCTTGAGTTCCCAAACTCATCACTATGCAGGGTTGCCTTTCTCCCAATGATTTTGAGTCCCTAATCCACCATTTAACATTAAAGATAATCGATATAGGTTAGTAGACATCTTAAGCTTTCCAACGAGCTATCATTCGCTCGATTTGGAGATAGATTGAAAAAGTTATAGGGGTTGGAAAACTAAGGTTTGGAAAAAACGGGATTGAAGAGGAACGAAAGATTTCTTACCTTGATTTAACCCAAGATCAAGTCTTAGAACACTCCTTGCTGTCGGAATTTGTGAAGGTTGATGGTGAAGAGAGATTTTTGGTGGTGGAGGGAAGAAAAGGTGAGGAAGGCACATAGGAGTGGGGAAGAAAAGAAAGAGGGAAAGGGGTTTTTAGGGCTTCCTTTTTTGGTTTCATTCACTATTTACTTCGTAACCCTCTATCTAACTCGATCCACTATAGTCCCGATTTTTATTTTCTTGAAATTTCTAATTCCTCAAAATTTATAATTTCCCACTCTAAATCAAATCTCAAGTTTTCCAGTCAATTTATTTCCCAAAATAAAATGCAAAAAATTTCCCTTCATTTTTCTATGTATTTTATTTAAATTTTTAATTAAATCAAAAATTTGGGGCATTACAATTGTTGTGTTTGTGACTAGATCGTGGCAATTCCTAAAGTATATTAATTCATCTCTCGAGGTAATTAATGTCTAATATTAACTAATTCAACCTAAAATCTCTTTCTAAATTAAATTAATTAAAACTGTATTAATGTTATGTGAATTACTCTATTCAGTTTGACCTTAATCCGAAGGATTTATGTTGATCTATCTCTAGATTTGCATTCAACTCCTTCTAATTATGGGTGATCTATCACATATTTGATCTCTCGATTAGCCTTATAAGAATTAATATGTTAATTACAAGTGTGCGTTCAAGCAATCAACAATGGCAAAAATAAGTCATAATTAAATCTTAGTCAACAAACAATTCAACAATAAAAACTAAAAATCCAAAATCTAATTCAACAAAGAATAGTTCATCTCAACCTAAGTGTCTAAGAGATTCAGTTCATGATTAATAAAAAATAACAGAAAAGATAGAAAATAACTGGTTAACTGCAGAGACAACCATAATGATTCTACTGTACATGATCCGTCTGGTCCTTAATCTTCTCTGCTTTTCATCCCAAATCGTGTTCTTCATTGCTTGCCTTCAGAAAATTGGGTTTTTCTCTCTAAAATTGGTGGTGGAATGATGGATGATGATGAGAGAATGATAGATAAAAGAGTTATATGTCTAGAATGACTGTGTATCACTTAAACTCCCTTTTCTTCTTTTCTCCCATGAAAATACCACAAAATTTACAACTTTGTCCAATTACACGGTCATGAATAGTGATCGTGAAATATTACACTGGCACAACCATATCCTTGTAATGTGACAAACTCCTCCAAACTTCTCCGTTTGAACTCTGTTTTGTGTAAATTTCGTCCATTAGTCATACAGAGTCATTACTTAACATGCAAATGATAAAACAAGAGATAAATAAATTATTGTTAATGATAAACACTCAGAATACATATCAAAATTATAATATTTATGGTCTCAAAATATATATGAAAGAGTGTTTATCAAACAACCCCACACATGAATATTTACTTGTACTCAAGCAAAGTATAACAAAAATAAGGATCTGCTAATCAACCAAACATCTTAGCACTAATATGGGGCATATTCTAATTTCAAAATAAATCTGTCTAACTTTACAAAAAATATGGAACACACAACCATCATCTCAATTTATCAAACTAACACTTCAAATCATTACACACAAGCTACAAACCAATATAGTAAAATAAATCTAACCAATTCCTCAATCTATCCTACAAAGATTATTAACATTTACTTTACCAATTGCAGCACACTTCGGACAATACATCAAAAATTCGGCTGCTAAGTTCATTCCTAATTTTTTTCGAACTTATTTAATTCTTTCACCTTTTTCTCTCTTTTTTCTACTTTCTTTCTTTTTTTCATTCATCTTTCAACAATACTCATGTTATAGACAGCAGAGTAATTATCAAATCTATGTACCAGACCAGAATATATATGTCCTAAGCTCGAGCTTTTAATGGTTCCATAAGGAAAGTCAGCTCTAGTCCCATTTAAAACTATTGCAGTCACAAGGGAGAACATTTCTGACCTTGCTTAAGCCAAGAGAGATTCATACCATCTCACTTGAGCTCCTAGGATTAAAATGTTTTGCGTTGCGACTAACATTAATAATAATATATTCAATTACAGTAACATGTTTAGACCGTTACCAAATAAACATTTTGAATTGAACAAACTTGCTCACTTGTATTAACTTGTAGCTCATATATTCTGACTGTTCATGTTAATTCAGCTCATGAAACAACAACTACATATATTATGTCTCAAACAAAATTCAACAAATTTACTCAAAAATCAAAAAAATTGCCCCACAATCAATGCCTTAATAAATGGTCAATAAAATGCGACCCCTACCCCAAACTTAAACTGTACATTGTCCTCAATGAAGAAAATAAAATTACATTATTTATGCAATTGAATAAGAAATGAGTAGAAGTATAGAAACAAGAAGTGGACTTCCCTGATTTTATCCCATTCGCAAAAATTTAAACTCGTTGACTTCTTGTTCAGACGTCACGTCGGTCTAAGGTAAATGAACATGATTTTCCTAACAAAAGAAAAATAAAACAAACAAAAGAAAATAAGAATAAAGAAATTAAAACAAACTAAAAATAAATAA
>CANYCX010709609.1:0-33177 GCA_948193385.1 Breynia disticha f. nivosa
CAGACTACGCGGTGTGGGCGCGACCACGCGTACCCCACATCCACACCGCGTACTAATGACCAGAACGCGTACTCCACTGTATCCAGATAAAAATTGATAAAATTTAACACTTAACTTAATGTATAAGTGTATTTTTATGAATTATGACTTAAGAATCATAAAGAATGATAATAATATGATTATAAATTAAATAAATCATATTTAAATAAAGTTTAATTGGAATATATCTTGATTTCAACATCTTGTTTATCGTTAATTGTATTTATTTATATAAGTATTTTATTGTGAGAATGGTTATCCATTTCGGTACGTGTTATTTACTGGGTTTCGCGACTCACGGTTACGCCCTGCCACGTCCGGCAGATTTTTAGGTAACTTTTGGATTAAAGCAGTGTGCAGCTTGATTTGGATTTTGATTCCGGTTCAGTTGAAAGACTAAGGTGGGCGGTGTATCAAGATTTTTCTCTCTCCTGATTTTGTGTATTTTGGAAATGTATTTAATTTTCTAAATGTGTGTTTAATTATGAAGGATGACTGTATTTAAATTTTATATACGTGTGGATGTGTATTATATTTTTTTCGAAAACTATTTTTCAAAACTTTGATGTTCAAGATTTAATTGTTATTTTGAAGTAAAATAAAAATAATAATCAAGGTAATAATTAAATTTTGGGCATCACACTTTCTTTATGCAACTAATCTGCATTCTGGTAGCATAGGAGTGGCCATTGGATTTGATTCAAGAAATCCAGCATCTTTGAGTAAATCCAATGTGAATTTCTTTTGGCAAACATGAATCCCCTTCTATGATCGAGCAACTTCCAAACCAAGGAAGAATTTAAGATCACCAAGATCTTTAATTCTAAACTTATCATGCAACAACTGTTTGATATCACTGATCAAATCCATATGGTTGCTAACAAGGATCACATCATCAACATATATTGATTCTTTAGAAAAACTAAATGGTCAGAACCAATAATGTGAAAACCCCAAGAAATCAAAGAAGAAGACAATTTAACATACCATTGTCTACTTGCCTATTTTAATCCATATAAGCTTTTCTTCAGTTAGAGTACTTTCCCTTTCGGAATAGAGTAACCTTCTGGTGCTTTCATGTACACTTCCTGATGCAAATTACCATGAAGAAACGCGTTATTTACGTAAAGCTGCTGCAAAAACCACTTTTGACTCGCAGCTAATGCTAACTTGGTTCTAATAGATGTCATTTTAGCCACTGGACTGAATGTGTCCAAGTAATCGACGCCCTCTTGCTGAGTATATCCTTTTGCCACTATACGATCTTTGTATCGTTCAATACTTCCATCAACCAAGTATTTAACCCAAAAACATGTTTGCAAGAAATGGGAACCTTTCTAGTAGGTAAGTCAACAATTTCCTAAGTATTATTAGCTTCCATGGCATCAAGTTCTGCTTGGATAGCTTTCTACCAACAGGGGTGTTTGACAGCTTCTGAATATGATTGTGGCTCAGGAACAGAATCAATAGTTGCAGAAAAAATTTTGTGGCGAGGAGATAACTTGTCATAGCTGAAAATAGTAGAAAGGCAATGTGGACTAGTTCTTCTAGACTGTACTTTAGTGCAATCATAATCTGTAAGATAAGATGGAGTTTGTCGAGTTCTTGAGGACTGACGTAAAGGTATGGACACAATAGCTTCATTCTCAAGACTTGAAACTGTTGTATCAATAGTTGGTGCAGAATTCTGCTCAGGACTATCAACAGAAGAGATATGAACAGGAACTGGAATAGTGTCATCTTGCAAGCTTGGAAATGCAGCTGTCAAAACAACATCATTAGGGAAATCTGTGGAAAGATCTTTGAAAGGAAATACATTTTTTGACTCCCCTCTGATCAAACTTAGTTGCTTTGCATCAACAAAGACCATATAGCAAAGACATCCTAGAACTCGCAGATGTTCATAAACTGGAGGCTTATTAAACAACACCTCATAAGGGCTTCTATGATTCAAAACTGGTGTAGGTAGTCTATTTAGCAAATAGATAGAATGCAAAACACAATCCCCCAATATTGAAGAGGTAATCCACTTTGAAACCGCAAAGCTCTTGCCACATTAAGTATGTGTTGGTGTTTCCGCTCAACCAAACCATTTTGTTGAGGAGTGTAAGGGCATGAACGTTGATTAATAATCCCTTGTGATGCATAGTATTCAGGCATATGAAATTCCAATCCATTATCAGATCTCACTTGTTTCACCTTCTTATCAAATTGCACAAACACAAACTTGATAAAATTCTGCAAAGAAGTTTTGGCTTCTCCTTTATTATTTAACAAAAACACCCAAGTACATCTACTATAATCATCAATAATAGTGAGAAAGAATCGATGATTATCATGAGTAGATACAGAAAAAGACCCCCAATATCAGTGTGAATCAACTCAAACAGGTGCGTTGTATGTGACTGACTCAATGGAAAACTTAACTTTTTCTGTTTAGCTAAGTAGCAAGTATCACATGGATCGAAATGATCATCTACTACATGAACATCTTTTGCAGCAATATCAGTGAGTGTAGAATGAGATAAATGGCCAAGACGAGCATGCCAGTAGGTTTTCTTCTGTAAAGCAGAAAGAGAAACTGAAGTGGAAACAATAACTTTTGGTGGAATCATCATGAAATACAAGCCAGAAACCTTCTTAGCTTGTCCAATCATCATCAAATGTTGTAAGCTCTGAATAAAACACATATCATGATGAAAATTCAAGCAAAACATACCAGATTCTGTCAACCTTGCAACTGAGACCAAATTATATGTGAAGAAAGGAACATATAAAACATCTTTCAATATTAAAGATTCTGAACGATGAACCGTTCCTATGTTAGTAAAAGGAACTCTTGCTTTGTTTGGCAGACTAACAAACACATCAATAACTTCTTTATAATCAGGAAACCAAGAAATGGAACACACCACATGATCAGTAGCACCACTATCGAGTATCCAACTAGAAGATGTGCCTTCAAAGTTTGAAACCAAAGATGCAGTGACAACATTAACATGATGAGTAGAAACAGATTGATCAGAACTGGGAGATTGAACACGAGAAGTTTGAATCGGTGTATAAGCCATCATATAATGAATCAAGAAAGTAAGATTGATTTAGTAGAAGAATTGTAGAAGGGAGAAAATAGGTTGATAGAAGAAGAGAGAGAGAAGTAAAGAAGATTAAGGAGATCAAGAAAGTCGGTTAAATGTTGAAAGCTATAGTATCGCTCTGATACCATGAAAGGAAGCAAAATTGCAGCGAGAATATGGTGAATTTTTATTGAGTATCTTCAATACATCTCAGCTGCTTTTATAGAATACAAGAAGTGCAACTTGCACAAATAACTAACTTTTCTTCTGGACTGTTCTATTGCTACACTATTCTGTTCTGCCAGCACATGATACACGCTGCTCTTGCTCTTGCTGACTGCTGCTACTCATCTTTTGCTCACTTGCTTCTGCTGGACTATAAGACTGCTTATTATACATCTGACATTACTCACGAAAAAAAGTGGATTAAACGAGGTTTACTTTTCAACTTCAGTCTTCTTGCTTGTTTATTTTGTTGGATTGGTCGCACTTGAATTGAAGTCCATTTAAGCAGTTAATCATTATAGATAGTCGAAAGTGACCAAACTGTACTTGGTATCTGGATTTGGATTCACTTTGTTCAGGTAGTTTTGTTATGGCTGATAAAAGTGGAAGAGAAAAGGCAAAAGAGTCAGGTAGCAAAGTGGCATGCATACCATTATAAGTAAAGATTTGTCTGATGTTTTATGGATTTTTATCTGCAATGTCCAACTACCAACTAGGTTGGTTTTTTCTTTTTGGCATTTGTGCTTGTGGAGATTAGAGTTCAAGCTATTGAATATTCGAAATCAAACCAAAAATGGTCTTCCATTCTTGACCTTCCTACACCTTTTTGGTAGCAATAGTTTGCCAATTGCAATTTTTCTCTCTATAGCTTGTGTCGATTCTTGATTTTGCCTTCTTCAGGAAATAGGGCCTTTCACGAACTTAGGGGTGGTGAGGGCACGAGAAAATCTTTTATAGTAAGAGGTTCCGTCAGTTTGATTCTTAGTTGTGCTCTACAAACTATCGTTTAATTTGTCGGTTATGAGTTATAGTCGTTGACTCGCCGCCGCCGGAATCGGTCACATTCTGATGCAAAGCCTAATTCTGAATCAGATAATGAAGATTGATGGAAAGTACCTGAATTAGTCTTATCTAAGGCTATCTTTATATAAAATTTACAATAGAACATGAAATTTTAATGAGAAGGAATGCATCATTACGTTTAGTTTTCTACTTTTGGCAGATGATCTTTTCTCATGTGAACAGAATCAAATCTCCATTAGTTCTTTTGACAAAATTCATTACATGAACTGATGCATTTAAAACAGTACAGTAAATCTGGTGCATGTGCCTCATGAAATAATGTGAGATTAACAAAGCAATAATCTTCCATTTTCTGTTGTCAAGAAATAAAATTCCACTTTCTGAAGAAAGAAAAAGTTCAGATCAATCACATGGTGTCAGCCTGTGAATTGCAGTGACATTTAGCAACTTCTTGTCAGGACACAGGTCCTGCCCTGACATACTTTGAGCTAAACTCCACAATGAAAACACCAAACTACATGTCACCTACTGTAAAATCGTACCGTTCTCGTATTAGTTCATCGTTCAATTAAATTCTCACTCATATGTATTCGTGATATGTTAGTTGAGTTAACAACTTAGCTCTTATGAGGTTCGGTTTGACATGCTCTCAGTATCGAATTCCAGTAAAGTCATCATCGTGAAAAAAAAGCTAGCAATTCACGGCGCCAAAACATGCCAGATTCAAGTTCAAAAGTGCAAGTAAATCGCGCCAAAACATGTCAGAATCAAGTTCAAAAGTGCAAGTAAATCACGAAAAGAATGAGAAAATCGGTCAAACTTAACCAGCGGAACCAAAGCTTTGTTCAACAGTGGCCAGATCTGAACTTAATTTATATAATAATGTCTACATTCACATTGAAGCATTGAAAATAATCATCAGAAAATGTTATGAATAAGAAACTCTACCATGGCTACCATGTAAAGAAATTATTATAGAATTTAATTACTATCATACCCTCAAATGAATACAGCATTTCGTTCACTATAGGGGCATTCAGGGAATCAGAAGTCAACCCTCTTAACAATATACGTCATGTATACAAGAAACAAAAAAGAATGAGACAAAAGTTTATCAGTCACCGGAATCATCATCGCCGCCGAAGATAGACATTCGGTTATAAAGCAAGAACAAAATGAGAGCAAGAAACAGTGCGACACCAACAGGGGAGCCACTAACACGGTGGATAGAGTCAGGCTCGCCGGTGGAGAAGATCGTGGAGACAAAAGAGCCACGTTCAGACGACAAAAACTGGATGGTCAAAAGCAATACTATAGGCAAAAGAAGAAGACCAACAGGGCTTAAAAGCTCGGAGATTGCTTCAGTAATGGCTTCACCTTGGTCTCCAAAAAGGAATGGAGCAAGTACAACTATGCATACCACCACAGCAAGTAAGAGTCCATGAGGAGGACCACCGTGACCATGTGGATGTGGTCTCTCTTGGAACATTGTTGTTTAGGAGAGGAGGAGGAGAGAGTGAGGAGGTTTTATTGGGAGAAGGAAGGAAGAAATGGGGTGCATGGGGTCGAGAAGGGGGTCTTCTCTTAAAATAGGTGCAAAGCAGACGCGTTTGTCTAAAGTTAGATTTCTTTTACCTCTTTCGAGGATATAGAGGTTCAAGCAATTTATTTTCCTAGTTTCCAACCTGCTTACCCTACCAATGAATTAACTGTTCGGTTTTATTAATTAGACTGTCCTGCAAATGAATTGAGTTCAATCGGTAAATTATTCCCTCATTGTGTATTATAAGAAGACGCATTTGTGAGTAATTTTTTAAAGTTTTACAGGTTCGACTAGTGCGCTAACCATTCAACTACTTTTTCAGTTGAATTATCGATTCGATTCTGTTAACATTGATTTGAATGCTTCAGATTCAAAATGTAATGGATTGGAGAAAAATAATTATCAATACCCAGGTAGAAGAAGTTAGATCTACATATGTGCACACATGAAGACAAAAGAGCAAGGACGGTCGTCACTTTTGGTCTTGTCAATTCTTATAATCTTTATCTTCGTCATAATTATATTTTTATCGTACATTTTTCTATACTATTACACTCTTATACCAGATCTTTTTCAATATTATTTTTAACTCATTACTTTTATTTCTCTTAAAAAATCTGCATACATCATTCGTACATAATTAATCAGATATATTAATTAATTCTCAAACTTATTGTGGTATAAAGTCCAAGAAGTAGGGAAAATAACTAGCTAGGAATTATCATATGGTTTGACTTAATGTTTTTCCAAACCGAAGAAAGAAAGGAGAAAGGCTAATGCGCTCCATTTTCGTAACACCGCGTATGTATATTATATGACCATTAACCAACAAGCGCGTAAATCAACTGACGTGAGTTGTTTTAGCTTAATTAGAGATCTCAAGTTCGAGTCCTGGGTACGCAACTGCGTTAAAACTTGGTTGGGAGAGCTTTGTCGCCATTGTGGTCCTGCACGACTCGAACGAAAATTAGTCTGAGGTGCCCAAAATACCTCGTGATTTAGACAAAAAAAATATTACATGACCATTACCGTATTCCTTACATGAAACTTTTTCAATGCTTTAATTTTCCACGTCCTCTTTGAAGCAATAGCCATGACCTCAATTTTGCACTATTTTCCACCAATATATATCAAATTATTTAGAAGATTAAATTATTCTATAAATTAGATTAATTAAGTAGAATATTGAATGTATAAATAATACAATTAAACAATATTATTAGAATTAAACCGATGTTGAAACTAAAAAATCTGGGTGGTTGGTTCACTAGTTAAACCAGTGGTTTACTAATCAAACCGATAATTTAAAAATAATGGTTTTATATCGATTCACTTACAAATTAGTCTGAATGATAAAATTGAACCAGACTAATAATTAGTTCGGTCTAGTTTTTATAACACTGTAATTAAACATGTTAAACAAGAGAAATGCATATTAAAGACAAATAACTCCTATAAATTTATAAAAACGTGTCATATTACATGTACTTTTTATTTGTGAAATATTTTTTTAAAATTAATACAAATAAAGTGTGAATTTCATCTTAAATTCTTTAATTTGTAAAATAATTATAATCTTTAAATTGCATATAATATATAAAAAATTTTAAATAATAAAAAAAGGAAGTTGTGAGGGGAAAAAAGGCTCCACGAAATAAGAAAGTGTAATTAGTAAAGTTGGATTGGTTTAGTTTAGTTTAGTCAAGAAAACCAATAAAGGGTTTGTTGAACTACAAGGTTTTCCAAAGCATGTGGAGAGCCTACATGCTTTGTCCCTATTTATATAAGTATTCCATTAATCATCTACCTCTTTTCACATAATTTCAACACATTTATTTACTATTTTATTTTCTAGTGATAAATGCTCGAAATTTTCTCGTTGCATGAGGCTATCAACTTAGAGGAGTAAAATTTGAACCCAAACCAGAACCGGACCAAAATTGGCGAAACCGACCCTGTCTAGTTTCGATTCCATGAACCATGGAATTGTGAACCGGCGGTTCAATTTTTTAAAGAAAAATTGAACTCGAATTGTCGAATTGAAACCGGAATTGAACCGTACCGAACTAACTAGATCCGGTTTCATGGTTCATAGAACCGTGAATCATCAATTCCACATCAAAATCGATAGTTCAAAACCAGTTAGCACATCACAAACCTCATTTGGTTGGAAAAATATAGAATAATTCAACTTAGAACAATTCAACTTTTCTTATTAAAGTATAAAATAACTATTGATTATGGTCGTAACTAATTAACTTCAATCCCAACATTTTTTTTATGAACAAATTTTAGGTAAGGGGTCGGGCTAACCCACAAACCAAGGGCAGATAGACGTCTTTCAGTTAGTTTCGGCGACCCAGCAGGTTAGAACCTGTATGCCTCCCCCAGCGCCGCTATGGAGGATCGAACCCACTTCAATCCCAATATAACTCTTGTTTAATACTTTTGTTTTTGGTCTGATTTCCGATATCTCCGACTCACTGGTGCGAGACTAATTCGATTCGGGAAGGAGTTCTAGATAGTTAGGTTCTATTCCTCTCCTAAGTGGCATTGTGGAAGATCGAACTGCAGTCCGCTCTACTAAATTCAGCCTCAATTACTACTGAACTAAGACACACTTGATTAATACTTTTGTTTTTAAATTAGATGAAACGATCTTTCTAAAGGGGGTGAATTTGGAAAGATAAGAGAAAATGGCGGTATAAAAAAATAGTTAAAAGATTAAGGGAGCAAAAGGTGGTGATGTGATGTATTTTAAGATCGACTTTTGGGAGATTCAAAGAACAAATTTGCAATAGATTAAGAGAAGACACGAAGGTTGAGTTTCACAAAATTAATGGTTATGGTAGGCTTTGGATCCCACTACTATGAGGCCATGTGCCTAACTCATAGTATTTTTTTTTCTTTAGTTTTCAAATTCTAATACAATAATACGATTTATAAGCACACGTTTATAACACGAAATCACGTATTTATATGACCAACATGCCTATATTTCTAGCTAAACTAAAATCATCTATGTTTTCCACTCCAAAAAAGAAATACATGGATTTTAACTTTACAAGTTCCAAGAGGTCATTTCATAATATTTATTGAAGAACATAAACTCAAGTTGATACAATGATCATTACAACATATATATAAATATATAAATGTAGATTGAAAATCAAAGATCAACCATAATCACACATTGCAAATGAGCACCTACCTTGGCTACCACACTCCTCAAAACAAGAACCACAATGGGATGGATCATTTTGGACATCAACACACTTCCCATCACAACATGCAAACCCAAAACCACATTTTTGGCCACAAACCCCACAATTGTTGGAATCTCTTAAGGTATCCTTACACATTTGCCCAAAACAACATGTCAAACCACCCCATGGATTCTTCTCTCGGTACAAACACACCTTCGGATCTCTTCCGCAAGACAACTCTCTTTGCCTTCCCCTCAAACCCGACTTGAAGAAGTTGAGATGTCTCGGAGGATCCGAGTCTTGCCAACGTCGTCCCCGAGCTAGACTGCCATGGAGAGTTAGTAGGATTAGCAGAAACAGAAGGTGAGACCAAGATGAGGCATGAGCAGGAGAAAGCATCGGTTATTATGTGGTAAGCTCGACATGAGGGATAGAAGAGGTGGAACATGATGAGCTCTGAAGTGATAAGAGAGCATATTAGACCGAATCAAGTTTTTTTTAAACATGGTTTGTTAAGAAGGTTAGTGCAGTTTGTCAAAATTTGCAGCATGAAGACACTTTGTATTACGTAGAGGATCAACCTATTGCCTTAAAAATAATCCTTGTGTAGATGGGTGAAATGGACGTGAATATGACTTAGAAAAATAAATTTTGAGAAAAGATATATGGCATATATTACTCGTATTGTAATCATGTCATGTTATTTTCTACCAGATATCATAATTGAAGATATAAACATTAAAAAAATTGAATTTTTGCAATTCATATCTATCATAATCATATTTTTTTGTCTGAACCATGAGGTATCTTGGGCACCCAGACAAATTCTCGTTCGAGTCAGTAAGAACCACAAGGGCGGCAAAACTCTCACAACTGAGTTTTAACGCAGCTGCGTACCCAGGACTCGGACTCGAGATTTCTAGTTAAGCTAGAACAACCCTATATCATTTCATCTACGTGCTCGATGGTCGTATCATAATCGTATACTTATAAATCATATTGTCGTGTCAGAAATTGACAAGTATACATATAAATATAATACACGCACAAAAAATAACTCCTTTTGGTCAATGATTCTCTTAACTAATCTTTACCAATATTTAGTTAATTATATGAAATTAGTTGTGTTGATACATGTAGATGCTATTATTTTTTTTCCATTTAGATGACGAAAGAATATCAGAACAGCTAGTTAGTCGTCTATACGTGTGACTTGTCGCTTGCCAAAAATCATTGTCTTTCCTTTCATGGCCTCTCGACCCTTAACATATAAACCAAAGATTTGATTTAAAAAATAGATAGAACATTAAATAATTTGATTCAACTCAAGCTTTGCAGATTTTACAAATAGATTGCAAGAATTTCAAAATGAAAGAAACTGCAACTCTAGTGGAAATGAGCAACAAAGGGAGATCTCAAACAGAAATAGGATGAGAACGTCTTGCGCGCTGTTAGACGTCTTTTATCGTATTTATTGCATTTGTAGGATGAAAAATCTTTGGAAACCGCGCCTTTGTAATAAGTTTCATGGAATTTCTTTTGGAAGAATTCAAGTTTCGGTTAACACTCTTGGGAACTTTGATCTGCAATTGTTTCGATCAGGTTTTGTTTGGCAGTGTATAACGATCATTTTTTTGTTCTGGTTTGCAGTTTTTTCTTCATATCTCAAATTATTGGTGTAGCCATTGAGTTATAAAGCAGCTATTGCAATGTAGTGAAGCACAGCACATTGCCCAAGCTCAAAAGTAGTAACAGATCATTTATTAAGAGTGCACATTGCAAAAATCTTTCAAAAAAATAATTGTAAAAATAGCAATTGAGATTTTATGTTATGAAAATAGTTAAATTTGTAAGTTCACAAACACTCATATTAGCAAGTTCACATTTGTGAACGTACGTAAATTTACAAATGTGAACGTATGTGGATTTACCAATCTAAAACAACATACGAATGTGTGAACGTATGTAATCTTACAAATCTAGAACAACCTCTGTATGTGAATTTATAAATTTGGCTATTTTTCATAATATATGAACTTATGAATGTGAATGTAACCTACAAATATGATTATTTTTACAATATAAAATGTTATATTAACTATTTTTTTCAATTGTTTTTTTTTTAAATTCACAATATATTAAAACCCAAAATCTCTTTCAAATACATAGAAAGCCGCATCCATTTCTAATTTGAACAAATGAACGGCCTAAGGCTTTCATAGACAATGGATCCATCATATAGTAGCATTACCGTCGCACTCAAACTCCTAATTATTTCTTTTTTTTTCAAAAAAAAATCCTAATTATTCCAAAAAGCATTCAAGCAATGATGAAATTGAAAAAGAGACTGAATAGTTAATTCATTGATCAAATCAGTAGTTTACTAATTGAACCGGTAATTTAAAAATAATATAAATATATATATATATATATATATATATATATATATATAAATAAACAAAATTATTTAATTTTTAAATTATTTAATTTTTTTCAATGTTTGAAACCGATCTGATTCACCGGTTGAACCAGCTGGTTCGTCGATTTTTACTGATTTAATACCGATTTGCTTGCAACTGGTTTGAACAGTGAACCGAGACCAAACCGGTGGCCCGACCAACCAGTTCAGTCCGATTTTTATAACATTACATCCAAGTATCAAATTTTTTATAAGAAAAAATAATTGGTACTATCAATTTTTGTTGAAAGATTTTAAATTCAGTCCCTTCTTCAAACATGCATGATAATGAATTTATCAAATTAAGCTAAAGTCACCGTACAATTTGGCAACTTTAACAGCCTAGCAAGAGGCAATAAGAAAAGAATTCAAGACCAAAATGAATTTGGCACTTAATAATGCTTGCATTCTGAATAGACTGAATTCAGAAACAAACATTGAGCACCGGTTGGAATGTCCGGTGGGTAGCCTTCTAAAGTCTCTTTCAGTTTCATCATCTTATGATGCCAATGTACGCTCTATAAACCATATAAATTATTTAACAAAAACTAGTGGCCATAATGACCATGTTAAACAAATCATGGTTCGTAGGTTCGGAATTCTGAATAAAATCATTGGCTAATAGAGGAAATCGATGATCATATATATGCATGTGAACTTGATCCTACGTTTAAGACCCCTAAGTTTGCTACAATTTTCGTCCCCGTGACAGACAAGGGTCCTATCTAACCCTCCATAATAAGGCCCCAACTGATGTGTAAATCTTGACCATTCAATTCTAGGCTGATGCATATCATATCTTCTAGCATCTCATTTGACATTTTTCAACTCAATCGGCAACAGAAGCTCTGGATAATACAAATTGTTGTGGTGAGGAATGGGGATGGTTATCATTTCAGTGTCACATTGGCAAGAGGGCCAAGGAACCCTAGCAATTTCGCATAGGGTTCTGTCGCTACTTCTCGGAATGTCCCTTTCATGACAGCCTCATGAATTCAAGCAAAACTGACTTCCATCATACAGAAACAATAATATTACAGTAAAATCAAATTCATCTTGGCGTCAAGCTAAGAAGATCCATGTTCATATAATTAATCCATTTTGTAAACATGTGTTTTTTCTTTGCTTTCACAGTGTTTAATTTGATTAATATCTTGGCAAAAAAAAAATTATTAAAGGTCCAACTCACCTTGTTGGTGACGGATTTAGAAATTTTTGCAAGGGAGACAAATAGACGAGTTAAAAATAGCACATATTGATGCACAGTAAGTGAGTTTGTACTATAGAAAAGGACATGGTAAAAAGATTGATATCTCTGGAGGAGCCACAGTAATACAGGGTGATCGTCCCCTCCGCCCCCTATCTCCGTGACTGCTTAAGGTGAAGATTAGCGTAATATCAATAGAAAAACGTAAACTAGTGTGAAATAGTAAGGGTAGCCTGAAAATTATTAGGCATAAGATGGTTCACCTTAGTATGGTCCTGCGTGGCGACATCAGCATCCCTTGTATAATGAAGCTTCTTCCGTCAAGTCAGCAGCATTCTGCAGTAAAAGCACCGAGGGTTAACAGCTTGGCGTGCATATAACACGGCGTGTACAAGCAGATACTTCCAAGAATGTTTAAGCAAATGGCATAATGACTATAATATTCTGATCAGTTGTATGTCCTTAAATATACCCATGAAAATCATGTCACAGGAGATCAAATCAATTATTCGGTGTATTAATGTCCTAGGTGCACATTAAATATAGAGTCTCATCACTGTACCATTTAATAGAAGATTTTGTAATGCTAATCAGAAAGCAGGCCTACATCGATTCTCTTGAAAAGGTCTCTATCATAAGAAGTCTAATGTTCCTAAATAAAGCTTCTGCAAAGCCAATAATTACTGGGGATTATTGATGAAGAATGTGCATTTAAACAGCAAGGGGAAAAGGAACAAAGGACTGGAAACAAAATATAATAAAAGGTATGAGAAAATAAAACACAGGAAAGTTTGTTTTCATTCACCTCGTTCTCTCCCTGAATGGAAGGTAAAGAACAAACTTTTGTCTGTTATCGGAAAATGAGAAATAGAGGGACCAAGAATGGAACTTGGCTGGGACAGTCACGAGTAATCGTTCCAAGGCTTCTGTTATATGGAGCACAAATATATAAACCTCTCTTTCCTATCTTTCCCTATTTCTTATCCCTTAAGCAGTGCTCTCTTTCTCCATATGTAACGGCTTAATGGCTTCCATTTCAATCTCTGGTTCGTCTCTTGATCTTGAGAGACCAAACCAAGAGTTCATGAGGGTACTCGTTGCTTCAATAAATGGGTATATCTTTGGAGTCTTAGCAAATGATGTATCCTGGAATTCTTTAAAATCAAAATGCACTTCAAAGCTAAACATTGCTCCTCAAGAATTTTTTGAATTCTCAGAGCAGTCAGTACTTTCAAACCTCTACTGGGGTATTGAGAGCATTGAAGCAGCAATTCGTGCAGAATCTCCAGAAGAGAGAAGTACTCGGCTGAGTAATTCTGAAAGAATGCTCCAGGTGCCAGCATTGCTCGATGAGAATGATGTCACAGCTGGAATTCAAAACAAATCTTTAATTTGCTGCTCATACTTTTACCTTTCAATGGTTAGCAAACTTCAGAATGATGAGTTACAGGTTGCTCTGCATTTTCTTCAAGCAACAACAATGTCTCCCTTAGTTGTGCAAACAGAATTAGCTCCAGAACTTTGTTTGATTCTCTTCCCTATCGTCTCTGAAACAGACACTAAGAGTGAAAAGAGATGCGCATCAGATAAACAGCTCAAAGATTACAACGAAACAAGTACTATCGAAGCAGTAAGAGAGACTGCACGGAGATACAAACACTGGTTAATGTATTGTCAAGTTGTGTTATATGGACGGACACATCAACGGCACCGCAGAAACAACGCGTTATCTCACTTTATTGATGAATCACATTACTTCAAGTAAGTTAACCGCAGTAAGCTCTAACAAGCAATTTCGGCTAAAAATAGTTAACAGTAACTTGGCAACTAGTAGCACAAATTTCAGTTGCTTTCGATTTTCTATTAGAGGATTAGCCTTTGAAGTAATAATTGTGTAGCAACTTACAAATAGACCAGCTAAATTGTTAATCAAATCCATCATTCTAAACCTGTCAAAAACTGCCTGCTTTCCTGTTAAGTCTAGACAGTCAATTGAGATGAGATGTGGGCAGCAGAAAGCTTTCTACTTGATGCACATGCAACACAAAAAACAGCCATTATTTATCTTTTCTTACTTAATCTCGAAAAAATATTAATGAATTGTTTCCTGACTTCTATGTAACAGCCATGTATCGACCAGCAGCCATGACTCCCCAACTTTAGTAGAGCGAAGACAGTGGACTCAAAAGTTTAACAAAGTAAGCCTATTGAAATTATTTCTTTTCACTGTACTCTATCAATAATTTCGAGTAGAAACTAATATAAAAGCACGGAGCAGTATTCAAATCAGTCATTATCAACGTTGTGGTCAACATTTAGAGGACTCATACCTTTATTTCAAAATAATGATGCAGTGCGATAAGGTGCATTCACTTGATCCCGAAGAATACGTGGGTCACACGACAAAAAGGCCCAAAGCACTCCTCGAATTTGAAGATGGTCAAGAGTGCAGTAAATCCATGCATTCAGATCAAGCTTCAAAGGCAAATTTGCAGGATGAAAGGCTCAAAAAATGCAAAAGCATCAAATGCATTCAGGACATGCTGATGGAATCCCAATCAGAAACGTCAACTTCAACAAGTTCATGGGAAAACTATTTTAACAAAGAAGAGGACTCCGAGGTAAATTCACAAAAGACATGGCTCACTAGTTAAAATTTGAATCATAAAATCTGCACATTATTTTCATCATCACAAATATCTGTGCTATCAACTAAAAACAAGCACTTTTAGCCAGTCACTAAATCTGCATGGACATTGGCCAACTCATATTTGTGAACTAAAAATTTTGAATGATTTTAAGTCATGATGAGAATCACATGGCGCAGTTGATTATTAGAAAACAGAAATTTGTAATCAGTTGGTACAGTTAATAGCCACAATAGTGATCTCTTTTTTCTTGTTGATTTCTCAAATTCAATTGTAATTAGTCAAATAGCTAAAAAAAAATACTTGCTTCAACATTAATTAGAAATGCAGGAAAGAAGACTTTACCTCACAACAGTTATGTTGTAAAACAGGAAGAAGTGGATGGTGTCAATAACCCAGATTTATTTTCTGGAAAGCCCCACAGTTCCTTGTGCAGAATTGACTTGTCCTTGGATCAAAGAGGGAAGAAGTCAAAGGTCCCATGGGCCAACATAGAATATAATTCAGATGAAATCTCATCTTTGTCGTACAAAGCTGAAGTCATTGAACAACTAAAAGCAACTTCCTCGCCAACAAGGAATCGGAAGCTCACCCTGATGGATCATTACAATGGAGCTATAGGAAAGCAGAATCACTTGCTTAGACAAAGAAGCTTGGATAAAGTCCCTATGCATTCTAGAAAAGATTCTACCATGGAGTTGATGGCAGTACTTCAGAAAGCAATTTCAAAATTATGTTTCTCAGAAGGGTTAGGGAAATATGAAGAAGAATGTACTGTCGAAGTCACAACCATTTACAAAATTTTGAATGACAAAACAGGCATACAGTACACAGTGCTGAAGGAGGTGATTCTAGATCAATTGCTGGCGGCACTTTCGAATTCTAAAGAGGAAAAAGTCATAAGAGCATCAGTCTCTATACTTGCAACTATTGTATCAGTAAACAGATCAGCTGCGGAAGACATCAAGAAAAAAGGTTTGCAATTATGTGATTTAGCAACTGCTCTAAAGCGGAACGTACACGAGGCAGCAACGCTTATCTACTTGATAAATCCATCTCCAACGGAAATAAAGACCTTAGGGTTACTGCCATCTTTGGTAGAGGTTGTATGCACTTCAAACAGTCATGTGGAAAAGCCAACACCGGCTCTACTGACACCACCTGCAGCATCATTAATGATGATAGAAGTATTAGTTACTGCATTTGACAACACAACCAATAACATGCACTTGGCCACAATCAATTCTCCCCAAGTCCTCTCTAGGCTTCTAGATGTTGCAAGATGTAACAATGTAAAAGAGTACATCTCCCTGGCCAATATTCTGATAAAATGCATGCAATCCGACGGACAATGCAGAAAATATGTCTCACAATCTGTAACACTGGCTCCATTCATAACACTTCTACAGAGTAATCAAAAACATGCAAAGATCACAGCACTAAGGTTCCTCAACGAAATTATTCGTATTCCAAGGTATGGACTTCAATTTCATTATCTCATACAATACAATAACAACAAATTCATAGTTGCACATCCCAAATTACTTATTCTCATGTTAATTAGATCGGCAGCAATTAGCCTATTGCAGAGGATACAAAAAGAAGGTGGTACCGATATCTCCCAAAGACTGATGAATTGCATCCAAATCCTTCAACCTGATCATCAACTTCTGGCAGCAAATTTATTGTTTCAGTTAGAAACACTGGCAAGTATTGCATCTGCACAAAACGCACTCCTTTCACTCGCAATTTAAACAAATCTAATTAGGAATTATCCAAATTTATACAGGAAATTTCATCTGCCAATGGTGCGTACAAAGAAAAGGCAATCCAGATTATATCTAAGTCATTATCATCAGAAGAAAACTCCAATAGCCAGCAACTATCAGCATTCATTTTAGCAAACATTGGTGGAACTTACTCGTGGACAGGGGAGCCATACACCCTGGCGTGGCTAGTAAAAAAGGCCGGTTTAACATCGTTACATCACAGAAACACAATCAAAAACTTCGACTGGTTGGATCAAACCCTACAGGTACACATACATTGCATGCCTTATTGAAGCAAGTCCAACATATTCTAATTTTAAAGCTAATTCATTATATTGTCATAAATTGTGTGATTCCATACATTTTAGTACACTTTATTTAAAAATTGAAAGTGAGCACCAATTTCAAAACTCAAAAATAAAAAAGTAACATAATGTTATTTAGTTAGAAACAATATGATGCAAAGCATTTCTGCACATTAATATATTCACACTTTCAATTTTCATGTCTCAAAAATTTGAATTCAATCCGCTTATTATCAGCCTTCTATTAATAAATCGAATCAAATATACACATTTTTCTAATAACGTTTATATATAATCTCACGATATAGTTAGATAAATATGAGAATATACTAAGGCAACAGATCAAAAAATGAAAACGTAAAATAACACATAATAAGATAATTTTAAACTTAAATCTTTCCAAAACGACGCAGTTTTACAAACTTGTGAAATACAGGACACAGGAACCGATCCTTGGTGCAGCAAAGTCGCAAAAGGACTAATCGGAGGAGGAAAAACAGTTTTCAACGCATTGTCAAAAGGACTAAAAAGTAAAATAAAGAAAGTCTCCATAGACTCACTCACAGCAATCGCATGTATCGGATGTGAAATCTCCAAGTGTGCGTATAGCGTACGACTCGCAGCTAGCGAGACAGTATTAAGTGGAGTGGAACTGTTTCTTCATCCTGGGATGGAGCTTCAAGAGCGGCTTTTAGCTTGTTGGTGTATTTATAATTATGCTTCCGGAGGCAAAGGTGTGATTATGTTATTTTTACAGGGAGTAAATTGAAATTTTTCAGAAGTGTGTGCGATTTTTGTGTTTGTTTGGTGCAGGAATGCAAAAATTGGTTAATTTTTCGGAGGGAGCGAGGGAGTCGTTAAGAAGGTTTTCGAGTGTGACGTGGATGGCTGATGAGCTTCATAGAGTTGCTGATTATTATTTGCCTAATAAATCGGTAATTTTTTTTTCATTTAAATGATAACAACATGTGGTTTGGGAGCTGATTGGTTGATATTCATATTAATTTAATGCAATGTTATTATAATTAGTCCGGAGATTGAATCCAAAAATGGGTTAAATAGATGATTAATTGCTGGAATTTTTTTTTTTATCTCAAACGGTAGTTTTATTGCAAGTTGGAATCAAGAGCAGTAAATATATATGTTGGAGATGTGAGTCCCCAAACATGCAGACCTGTCATAGAACATGCTTTCCGTGCTAAGAAGTGAGCTGCATAGTTTGTAGATCGTCGGACAAACTCAACTCGTACATCATCAAGAGTTACAGTCTTCAATGACTATATCAATCAAAGCAGCAGAACTAGAATCTGAATTAATAGCATGGACTATACTTACAAATTAATTCAAATTAATGATTGGTTCACTTACGTACTTGTTTGAATAATAAAATCGAATTAATGATTGGTTCATTGATTCGACCGATCAGTTCGATTCGATTTTGATAATATTATCGAATGACAATCGCGTCATATGTCATTTGTATTATGTCACAATTGTATAGTTACAAATCATGTTTAATTTTACTTACGGATGAAAATGCAGCGTATTTCTTGTGTACATACACAAATTGTGGAGGCAAGTCATAGCAACAGTGGAGCAGTAACTGCACTAATTTATTACAGGGGTCTACTTTTCAGCGGATATTCGGATGGTTCGATTAAGGTATTTTTCATGATCACTCTAATTTTATGCACTGGACCCCTCTCATCAACATATATATAACTTGTGCAGGTTTGGGACATTAAGCAGCAGACGTCCACCCTCATATGGGACATGAAAGAGCATAAAAAGGCAGTCAATTGTTTTGCTCTATCTGAAACTGGGGAGACCATTTTAAGTGCATCTGCTGATAAAACCATCAGAGTAATAAATGTCGTTAAATAAAAGGAAAACGATAGTTATAATGTCCATGGTGTAATATATGCTCCTTTATTCTGCAGGTTTGGCAGATACAACAGAAATTAGAGTGCGTTGAAGTTATTGTAACTAAGGAACCAATCCGAAAGATAGAAACATTCGGCCAAATGATTTTTGTGATCACACAGAGCCATGGGATGAAGGTAAGAGAATTTCATCAGTACGAAACACGGCAAGGGGAGCAGCCGCACTCCCGTCGCTGATTTGTATATTCCGCAGGTCTTTGATTCGTCGAGAGCGGTAAAAGAAATATTAAAAAATAAGAAAGTTCAGAGCATGACTGTGGTTCAGGGCAAGGTTTACGCAGGCTGCATTGATTCAAGCGTGCAGGTTAGCAAATTCTATTGAGCTGTTTATACATAATAGTGATAATAGTGTAGTTCAGGCACTAACAGGAACTGCGTTCGAGTCGTCATTTCCGCAGGAATTAACCATAGCCAGCAAAAGGGAAAGAGAGATTAAAGCGCCTTCAAAGAGTTGGATGCAAACAAAGCCTCTTAATTCGATTGTTGTGTACAAAGACTGGCTTTACTGTGCTAGTTCAAGTGTCGAAGGTTCTAAAGTAAAGGTAATTATTATTGTTTTTATGAACTTTTTTATTATAGTTGAAAATTTGTGTCGTTCGTATTAAATTTTAATTATCATAAATTAATCAATTTATTTACTATTAAGCAAAATAAATTTAGTCATTGAGCAAAATTTTTGTATATATTTATTTTATATTTTTCAATTTGCATGCTAAAAATTTAAATATTTTATTTTTTAAAGTATTAATAAATTTTTAACCGATTCAACATATTTACGACCTAAACTCACATAAACTTTAACCAAATTCATATAATTTCATGTCATGTAATGTCGTGTCATATCGTATTGTTTTTTCCATTTTTGCCTTGTTTACTCTTTTTTATGATAGTTTATCTAAACACTGTTAAATATGGTATATGGTAAACTATGTCGAGTTTAGACAACAAATTGTAGGCTATATTGTGAGCCATTCCCATGCAGGAATGGAGAACAAACAGGAAACCTCAAATGTATATGTCAATAGAGAAAGGAAGGAGTGTGATAGCAATGGACATAGTTGAGGACTTCATATACTTAAATTGTAGCTCATCATCAAGCACTCTTCAGGTAAATTTTTGTTTTTTCATTACAATGTTTTTAATTGCCAGGCTGATGTGTAAGAACATGCATTTACGTAAACACAATCCTGGAAATGTTACTGTAGATTTGGTTGAGGGGGACACATCAGAAAGTTGGAAGAATCTCAGCTGGAAGCAGAATAACGAGTCTCCTGACTGCCAACGATGTTGTTTTGTGCGGCACGGAGAAAGGACTGATCAAGGTTTGTTCCTTTCGATTCTAATGCGAATCAGGAGGATTTCTTACCTTCATGTTGCAGAATTTAACTATATTCTTACCGAATCTTGTTCTTATTTAAGAATTCACCGCAAGATTGCTTTGTGAAAGATTTCTCACCACAATTTGTCTTCATTTACAGGGCTGGATACCACTTTAGCACAAGAAATGTACAATCACAATGAATCACTTGTACATAACAAGATCATGTTATATGCATGTCGAAAGCAACCAAATATGATAATGGATATACATAATACTGTTAGCTTCTTTTAGCTTATAATTTTGTAAACGATGACGCAGTGGGGTTATATTTGTGTATATTGGGGCATTAATCAAATCAGGGTACTTTTTACTTGATTTCATAGAAAAAAAAGGTAGTTTTTTGGTCCTTGCCGGGAATTTTTTTTGGGAATAGCGTGATTTGTTTTTGTCATACTTGCTCATCTTTAGCTGGAAATAACAGTATGAGATTATGTGTCGGATTGATATTGAAAATTAATTGTTATTGAAAATTATTTTTGCTGTTAGTTAAAATATTATTTGTAAAATTATTGTTAGAATAATAAGGTATCTGTTCGATAATATGTCATAATAAAACTATTGTCAAGTTTGAAAATATTTTAAAATTTTGATAAATATTTTTTTATAAAATAAATTAATAATAAAAAATAGAAATTAAAAGAAAATATTAAAATTTATTTTTTATTTTTATATATGAAAGGATAATTTATTCCGCTCATGACGTTTGAGTTGTTAAATAAATATAATTAAATTAAGAGACTTAATTATGATTTATTTGATAGAAGGATTAAATTAGAAACATTTTTTGTTTAAGCTCAAGTGATGATATAAACTAAACACTTTAGTTTAAGGACTAAAGTGTAATTGTGCGTGGGAGTGTGCTTATTCACCAATAGGTACCCTAGGTACCCTCCACTTCTATATAAGCACATTTCCCACTCTATTTCATTCATGCTTCTTTCACACAAAAGGAAGAGAGAAGAGAAGATTCTCTTCTTCACAAAATAACCAACTTGGTGGTTCTCTCTCGGTTATTGGTTTCGGTGTAGGATCGGGTGCGAAACATTGCTAGTATCTCGATGTGTCTGCGTCTGTGGATACAAGCGTACTCTTCAACGAGGTATCGTTCTTCTTTCGCTGCGTTGAACGGAATTCCAGGTTCGACATTATGTTCGTTTTATTTAATACTTTAATTAATTATTAGTTAATTAATTAATGTTCATATATATATGTTATATGTATATCACATTTCTTTCAATATAATATTTATTTTAATTTTACAAATAAAACTTAATATTTTAAATTAAAAAAATGTATTATAAAATAATATATTAAATATATTCGATTTTATAAGAATTAAATTACAATTTTAGAAAATATTTTATTAAGAAAAATAAATATTTTACTTAAAAGCAGAAAACAGCTTTTTGAAAAACTTCAAATTATAGTTTTTTCAAAACTAAAAGTATTTTTAGTAAAAGTAATTTTTTAATGTTATCAAACACTTGAATTATTTTTGTGCAAAAGCTACTCTAGTTTTTCTAAACAGCAATATCAAACCGTACTTAAATCAATAAGACTATTGTTGCATCATTATAAATTTAAATTTATAATATAGTTTTAACAGAAAAAATGAATAATTATTATTACAATCTTATATACTAAAATCAAAGAAAATATTTAGAAATTGACATTTAACACTTTAAATAATTGATATGTGTACATAAAAAATAAAAAATAAATATAATTTTATAAAAAATAATTTTATAATATATAGCATTATGGTGCATCGCACGAATTCTAATTGCTATTTATTATTAAAAGTCGACTGAATCTCTCTGTCTCTCAACCATGCTCTTAAAAAAGAATTGGATTTCATTGTTTAAAAAATTAATTGTCATTAGTTAAAATGTTTTTTAAGATAGTTGCTATTTTTTTTAATAGTCCTGCTCCGACCAAATCCAACCCAGGTAGACTGACTTCGGACGCATAAAACACTCAACTCGATACAATAGAGCTAGATGGGCCTTTATAGAGAAGAGTGGGTATATTCCATTGGAAGAATGATAAATCAAAGGCCTTACAGTAGAGTTCCGAAATGTCTGCTAAATTTCTAAACATACAGTCGTTATGTATAAGGGATTATTATACTATACACGATTTTTCAGTTTTAATTGACATGGTTTATGTTGTTTTTGCTTCTTAAACTTTTTTTTTCACTAATCTACGTTCTTTTAGGACCATTCTATTTTATATTTACATTTTATCTCTTTTCTTTTACAACTTATGCAGTCGACTTTCATTTTTAATTTTTTTTCAATCCATTTTTTATTAGGATAGATAATATTTACAAAATGACACATACATTGAAGTTTGTATTTCAATATTTTAAGTTTTTTTTTGTCAATATATACTTAATCTACATGTGAAATTTGCAAATAAAAAAGTTGATATGAGTATACATGTAATTGACCCTATATATAAGACAATCTCTAACAAGTCAATGAGCCACGAAATTTGATTATCGCAAGATATGGGTCAAATGACACGATTACCAATTTTAAATACTAACTTTCCTTTTATGTAATCTATAGAAAGATAGATCAATTGTAACAGTTTATACTATTTTATGGCCTATTATACCACATTATGTATTATTCATATTTTTCAAAGTTTCCACACAGCCCTAATCTCCACAACTAAGCCGCCGCCAAGCTCATCATTTCGCAAACCAAAACGAAAATGTCACCAATCGATGTTCGTCTGTTTAAAATCAAGAACCTCACATGTCGTTGCCTATTGTAGTTGTAACTGTAGCGGCGGCTGCACCGCCATCATCACTGTTATTGGTGTCGATTGCGGTGTCGTTCGACTCGTTAGAAAAGACGAAGCAAACTCCCAATGTTCGACGACCTGAAACCTCTATTACAGTGAAGATTCAAGAGTCATCGTGCTCCACTAACAATAAAAAAGTTTGGTGATAGTACAAAGGCATTACATAAAACATGTTTATCCATAAAGTTCTTGCAAAAAAAAATATAAAACATGTATTTTGGAGAGTGTAAGTTGACGAAGGAGAGTTGAAAGAGGTAAAGGGTTATAATTAGAGAAGGGAGCCAGAGGGAGAGGAGAATAGATACAATATTTATAAGATGATATTTTATTCTTAAATTTCATCTCTCTGTCATTTAAGAAAAATGATTATTATTTTAGGCAGATAATTTTACATAACGTCATTTGAGAAAAATTAATAGATGGTGGCCCGTGTAGTTTGTTCCAAGACACGAGACAAAAAATTATACAAACTAGACAAAAAATTATACAAACTATTATGTTTTGAGTTTAGAATGTTATGAATATTAGTGTATTTTGTTTATTTTTGTTGATTTTTGTTGATTGACAAAATTCTAGTTTACAATTATATGAATGTCAGAATTCATGTTCTAAAATACAAAAAAATCATTTTTTGTTCTCTTGACATATGAACAATAATGAACAACTATGAACACTAAACATAACCTGACATTTTTACAATAGCAATATCAAAATCAGGATTTTCATATTTTCAAAACTTTAACTGACATAACAGAAATAAACAAACTTAACTTATATTCTTATTATTTTAAACATAAATGTGTGAATTGCCGTAATTTTTCTGACATGAGAGCATTATACATTATAACCAGGTCGGGGCCCTAAAGCGAAGCGCGGTCTACATTATCGTGGGCTCGTAGCTATATCCGGGTCGAGTCGGGTCGGTTATACTTTCCTTTACGGCCAGCTTGATTTTATAATACTACCACAAACCAAACCAAACCAAACCAAATCGATTCCGGCTTCAGTATCGCTGGCATTCGTCGTGACTCGGATAGAGCTCCATTTCCATTTGCCAGGGTTGAAGAAACCCTAATTTATTCAGTGAGAGGTAATTGGTGAAAACAAAAGAGAATGGCGGGTCCTACTTTAGACATGGAGCCCGTAGAGCCACAGTCACTTAAGAAGCTGAGTTTGAAATCCCTAAAACGAGCTCTTGACCTCTTCTCTCCGAATCACGCTCAATTCGCTCCTCCTGACCCACTTAGGTTTTTACTTTCCACTATTTTTCTCTCTCTTTTTTTTAAGTTTTAATTTTAGATATGTTTGTCAGGGTTTGTTTATTGATTTTGTTTTTTTAATTCTTTCTTTTCTGCAGCAAAAGAATTCGTGCGAGCCACAAGGTTGGTTAAATTCACTAGTTTCGTTGGATATTATGTATGTGCGTGTTGGTTGGATATTATATTTAGTTTCAATGTTGTGGGTGTTAAAGGTTATTCAAATTTATGATGCAGATAAATGTAGCATATAAGGGAATTAAACCCGCTGCTGAAATTCCTCGAAAAGGTAGTTCTAGCGCTGCAGATGGTGGTAATCAAGTTCCAGGGCCTTCGAAGACCCTTGCTCTTCCAGGTATTGCTCTATTGTTTGAGTTAAGTCTTAGCTTGTACTTTGTTCTATTGTTAACTCGCGGCTGGTTGTTATGTTATAAATTTGAATGCGCAAACGTACTGGAAGTAGAGGATGGTGCTGGAGTAATGTCCTCTTTGATTGTGGGAACTGGGAAAAAAATTGTGCTTTTGGATTTTACTTTTTTTTTTTCAGAAAGTTGTTATACAAGGAAAACTGCTTGATTCAGTTTATGTCAATGTTACCACATTATAATATTTATCGAGAAAACCATATATTGTAGGAAAATTATTTGAAGAGAGAGTTTTTTTTAAATTGCATGTATTGGATTGACATGGTTAATGCATTGCAAAATTTTCTTATTGAATGCTTTGTCTTGATATTAAGGTCCTGAAGATTCCAAGGATTCACAGAAGGGTGTTACTCAAAATGCATTAGTTGTTGGTCCATCACCACAGACAAAAGGGTTACCATTCTCTTCCCTTGTACTTAAGGATTTTCCCGTGCATAAAAAAATTTCTATTCTTTACATGTCTACTTCTTCTACTGAAGAATCCTTTTACTTTCTACCTAAACTTGTACTTCACCATGGTTCCTTGTAGAAACATCTCCTTAATATAAGTTGGTAGTTGGCTGATCTTAAAATTTCACTCGTATTGACTTCTTTAGAGGAAACTGATGTTTCTTTGTCCAAACTAAATGTTAATTTAATGTTTTTATTTTTCTTCAAACTGCCTTGTTTTGTAAAAGTTCTCTGCAATCTCTTGTGAATGAGTTGGCATGTAAGCTTGAATTACTTGAACGGTTGAACCAGTCCATAATTTAGCTGAGTTTGTCTACACCATCACTATATGACAATAATGAATTAACATACATAAAGAGATATAAAGTGCTTTTCATGACATGGATTTAGAAATCAGTAGCAATTGATTTGCAACTTGGGATAATGCATCCTGTGAAAATGTTAATGAACTTGCATGAAAACCCAAGGCATGTTTCCCACGTCTGTCATTCAATAATATTTTTAGGGCAACTTGTTCATCTCTGGCTTGTTGGTTTTTTGTGCTATTTCAGAAATGATGTTGGGATTTCTGGTAAGAGTACAACGTTGATATCTGCCCCTGGTTCATCAGACAGGTTTCTATTTTATCCTTCCTCTGTGTTATTCATTGTCTACAGTCGATAACATATTGTTTTCTCTCATCATATGGTGAAATAATAAGTTAGAGATTTTAGTGTGATCATCGAATCAACTAGGAAAGAATTTTAAATTTTAAATTTGTGATACTAATTGTAAGTTTATTTGTTGTTTGGTGTGTTAACTTCTGAATATTTTTATGTGGCATGTATCTATGGTGCTCGAGGAATGCAATTTAACTTCGGTTGTGAAATTGGATTTTTTTTATGTTTTTTATTCTTTACCAAATTTTATTGCGTGAACTAGTGAAAGCTATGTCCCAGATTCTATATTATCATACTTTTTTATAGCTCAATTGTTTTTTTTATTTATTTTGAAGATTCTCAACCTCTGCTCTAATGGAAAGGATTCCAAGCAAATGGCCGCGGCCAGTATGGCATGCCCCATGGAAGAATTACAGGGTAACAAAGGAGGCATCTTTACTATTGTCGTATTTGGACTGGCTATGCTTACAAACATCTAACCCTGTTAAAATTGATTGACATAGGTCATCAGTGGCCATCTGGGATGGGTAAGATCTGTTGCATTTGATCCAAGCAACACGTGGTTCTGTACTGGGTCTGCTGATCGAACAATCAAGGTATTAGAAATTCAATGGTGGAATATCTTACTTGACCTTGGGCTTTCCTATTTATGTTACTTGGTTTAACATGTTCCTGAGGATTAGAATATTTGAACTAGAACTAATGGTCTTTATAGATTTTTTTTTTCAATTTGAAGAGATAAAACTGGAGGCTTTGCAAAATTGACTGTCATTAAAGTCAATGTCTTACACAGTATATTCTACTTTGATTGAAGAATTTGACGAAATAAAACAAGAAATTTTATGAAGTGTGATCATTTGATTGGGAACTGTGTAAGCCATTATTATGGAAGTGTTTTAGGGTATTAAAAAATGTCATTACTTGTTCTTGCGCTGCAAAATATTGCTTTTATTTGAACTCTCTTCATGATTTCAGGCTTGATATGAACTCACAGTGAAGATTTTTCTTTTGCCTCGAATTTTCTTAATCAGATATGGGATGTAGCTTCTGGAAGGCTAAAGCTCACGTTGACAGGACACATTGAACAAATAAGAGGTTATTTCGTAACAAATCACACTTGCTTCAGTATTTACTTGCAATTTGCCAAAATTGTTTAGATATAAACTCATCCCCTTGTCTCCCTTTGCAGGTCTTGCTGTGAGCCAAAGACATACCTATATGTTTTCTGCTGGTGATGATAAACAAGTTAAGTGCTGGGATCTTGAGCAGAATAAGGTGAGATTCTCTGCTGAATTGTCATATGATTGAATATATGATGCTGGATACTAGTTTTTGAAAATGTATAATTTTCTACATAGGTGGTCCGATCTTATCATGGTCATCTAAGTGGTGTGTATTGCTTGGCTCTCCATCCGACAATTGACCTTTTGCTTACTGGGGGCCGTGATTCTGTGTGCCGGGTATGAAACTCCATAAAAACCATGCTCCTTTGATTTACCATATGCGTTTTTTGAACTCTGTCCTCCGTTTTCTTCTTTCTTTTTTTTCCTCCACCCTCTGTGGGATTAAAAGGATTAATTGTGAGCGAATTATCTAGGTATGGGATATTCGCACCAAGATGCAAGTTTTTGCACTGTCAGGGCATGATAACACAGTCTGCTCAGTTTTTACTCGTCCAACGGTATGTGGCTCATTTCCTTCTCTTCCGTTTTTTTTTTGGTTCAGTTGGTGATAATTTTGAAGAGATTATTAATTGAATCATTCTATTTTAAAATAATCCTAGCAGCACAATTATCTCTTGGACTTCGTTTTATTTGTATGTGTGGTTGGTGGTGGTTGTATAGTTGGTTTTTTTCCTTTTCGAGTTTCAAAATTTCTTTCTCCAGCAAGTAACAAGTTTGATGAAGATTTTATTTGATGTTTAAATTGATTCAAGCAGATAACTGTTGGCTAAACTTCTTTTGATTTGTATGTGCTGGTGATGCTAGGTGCATTATTAGTTTAATCTTTATTCAGTCTCTTTCAGGATCCTCAAGTGGTCACTGGTTCCCATGACTCAACCATTAAGTTCTGGGATCTACGGCATGGTAAGTTTTTTTTTTCAATTAAGACATTTCTTCCATTTATGCCGGACTCCTCATCGTAGTGTAAGAATTTTCATCCTGTTGCAGGTAAGACAATGTTAACTCTCACACATCACAAGAAATCCGTGCGAGCCATGGCGATGCATCCTACAGAGTAAGTGCTTATAGTGGATCTCTCCCTCCTCTTTTCTACGTAATGAAGCTACATTTGGCACTACGTACTATAATTTACGACCATACTTTTCTCCAATTTTAACAGGCATGCTTTCGCTTCTGCTTCAGCTGACAACATTAAGAAATTTAGCCTTCCCAAAGGCGAATTCCTGCACAATATGCTGTGAGTTTTCTATGCCTCCCATAAGAACATATTCAGCAGGATTATGATTACCTTTCTCCCTCTTTCCCTCTTTGTGAAAGCTTTTGTTGTGCATATGTATAGAATTTTTTTATTATAATACCCAGTTATTTGTTGTTTTTGGGGGCATTGTGGAAGACGAGAGCATTGACTTCCTTTTTCCATTGGGCAGGTCGCAGCAGAAAACTATCATCAATGCAATGGCAGTGAATCAGGATGGTGTAATGGTGACAGGAGGTAAATAATCTATATGTACCTTAACTTTATGGTATTTTGTTGAAAGGTGCTGTAGGCTACACTTCCTATAAAGGATGTAGAAATTTTGAAAGTTGATTATAGTTGCATTATATATGTTGCCTGCAACCATGTCATGTCTTCATGAATTACGTATCGGTTGTCAATATATTCACTGTCATTACTGGCCATATAATAGTAAAAACTAATTTGAATTATAACAGAGGGGAACTAGGTAAAGAATTCGGCCAAATCGTTGGTGAACATGGCTTATTGTCTGATATTTAATGAAGAGTGCTGTGTGTGATAGTTTTCAAATTTTGAAGTTCTATATTTGTTTTAGGGGATAATGGGAGTCTCTGGTTCTGGGATTGGAAGAGTGGTCACAATTTTCAGCAAGCACAAACAATTGTACAGCCAGGTTTGCCTTTGTGGAATGATCTGAGAGTATTTCTTTCTTTTTTCAATAGAAAACGGATAGGCTGCAATGTTAATATATTTTGTAACAGGTTCATTGGATAGTGAAGCCGGCATTTACGCTCTCGCCTACGACGTAACTGGTTCAAGACTAATTTCTTGCGAAGCTGACAAGACAATTAAAATGTGGAAAGAAGACGAAAATGCTACTCCAGAAACTCATCCCCTCAACTTCAAGCCACCCAAAGACATCCGGCGGTTCTAGTTGCCATGGTTGAGCTTATTTTTGTTGTACTATGATATCCAATATTTTTCTAGGCAACATCTTTTTGACCATATGTAACATTTCTGCCTCATGCAGCTTTCGAACAGAGAATTGACATATTTATCTTTGAGAGTTGAAAATTTTCATAGAAAAATTAGGGTAAGTTATGGTTTCTACCCCATGAGCACGGATGTTTTTCGAGTGGGATTTAGACCGAGTTTCCTCATCTCGTCTGTGTCGTCTCTTCGTGTTTGCTTTAATTTTTCCTGAGCCAATAACATATAAATACTTTTAAATTCAATTGTTTTGTTTATCTAAAAATGTAAATTATAATTATATTATATAAATTATGATGTAGATTATAATACGTTAAATTTGGCATACCAGGAAAAGAGTAGTTGCTTTGCATCTGTAGTGGAGCGCATATAAAGCTAAGATGGAGAAATTCTTGCATCAACAATAACTGTAATTATCACCTGCTTACACGTTACTCTCTCTTCCTCGTAGAAGTATTCAACCTGTTCTAATCCATAAGCTCTCTGCACCAGCAAATCTGTAAGAAAAGAAAATGGACTCTGAGCTTATTCACAGAAACAATGCAAGCACAACACAAACGCTACCTCTACTTCATTCACCTAAGATTTCAAACAAGCGTTTCATGTCGAAATCTTCAGGTCCGATACATTACATTCTTCGTGAACAAAGGCTCCTCTGCCTTCTCCTTGGAATCAGCATCGCAACTCTCTTCTTCAGTGCATTCCCTTCATCATCATCACCGCCGCATTCAGCTGTTGACTCTGTTTTCCGCTTGGATTACATCGTCCCTGCTCGCCGTGTTCTCTATGAGGCACAAAAGATTATGAATTCGGCGGGGAGAGTGCCTCAAGCTTTGAAGAGTAAAAGCTCCAGAGTTTTAGTCACGGGCGGGGCTGGTTTCGTAGGGAGCCACCTTGTGGACCGGCTGATCGGAAGGGGGGATAGTGTGATTGTCGTTGATAATTTCTTTACTGGCCGGAAAGAAAATTTGATGCATCATTTCGGTAATCCCAGATTTGAACTCATTAGGCATGATGTGGTGGAGCCTATTCTTTTGGAGGTTGATCAGATTTATCACTTGGCATGTCCTGCTTCACCTGTTCATTACAAGTTCAATCCTGTCAAAACAATCATATCCTTTTCCCTGCCTTCTTTCCAATTTTTGCGTTCATTATACTGCATTACATATGTTTGGATTCCTTGATTCAGATTTCTTATGTGTTCACAAAACCAATGTGGTAGGAACATTGAACATGTTAGGATTGGCAAAGAGGATCGGCGCACGGTTCTTGTTAACGAGCACCAGTGAGGTCTACGGTGATCCATTGCAACATCCTCAGGCTGAGACCTACTGGGGCAATGTGAATCCAATCGGTAAGTGTTGTAACAAAGATTTTGTCAAAAAAGGTAGCATCAAATTTACAGGTGAAATTGAGTGATTCACAGGTGTTAGGAGCTGCTATGATGAAGGCAAACGCACTGCAGAAACCCTGACCATGGACTATCACAGAGGGGCAGGCCTCGAGGTAATTATACAGTCTCTTTCATCCTTCAGGAATTGTTTTAATTATTCCTTAGGTAAGGTTTCACTTTGCAGGTAAGGATAGCTCGTATTTTTAATACTTATGGACCTCGGATGTGCATTGACGACGGTCGCGTTGTCAGTAATTTCGTCGCTCAGGTTGGTTTTCTTAATTCCCCTTCACTTGCAACAACATTTTCTTTACTTATATTAACATAGTTTCCTGACATCGAAATGCCAGGCGTTAAGGAAGGAGCCGATGACAGTTTATGGAGATGGAAAACAAACAAGAAGTTTCCAATTTGTTTCAGACCTGGTAAACGTCTTCTCTTGATTGAGTTCTCAGCAGTTCTATAAAAACAGCTTGAAACAGCACATTCATATACAGAACCAGGCTTGGTTTCTTAATAATGAACCCGAGACTGGCTAAAAATTACTTTTACAGGTGGAAGGACTAGTTAGGCTGATGGAAAATGAACATGTAGGGCCATTCAATCTTGGCAACCCTGGAGAATTCACAATGCTTGAGCTTGCCGAGGTAATTCTTTTCTTACACAACTTGGCACTTTGTTGTCAGGAAAATCCTGAATACTTGTTGCTGAAACAACAGGTCGTACAAGAAACAATAGATCCAAAAGCAAAGATAGAGTTCAGGCCAAACACAGAAGATGATCCTCACATGAGGAGACCTGACATTACAAAAGCCAAGGAGCTACTCAATTGGGAACCAACAGTATCTCTCCGCCGCGGACTTCCTCTCATGGTTTCCGATTTCCGGCAACGCATTTTCGGCGATTCTAAGGATGCTGCTTTCTCTACCTCAACATCTAAATTCCCTGCCTGAAAACATCTACACCTTGTTCATATTTATAATGCAAACTCAAACTTCAATAACTCCTCTGTAGCCACATGTTCAGGCAAAAACCTGATGAATTGCAATTCCAAGTAGTTGAGGAGAAAAATTGTTTTGTAATTACTGAATATTTTCGATTGTTTACATAAATCTGCTAAAATAATTACCTGATCAATATTTTTTAATTTTTTAAAAAGAAACGCATAAAACAAGCAATTCCAGACAATAGTTAGATTTTCTGGACATTATATATATATATATATATATATATATATATATATATATAAGGCAACACAAAGGCAATAAGGAATCGTCCTCTTTCTCTTCTCCGCCATATTACGAACCATTCCACTTGCATAAATTTTCTCTGCTATTGACTATTTTTTAAAAGCTATGAATTTCTCAAGCTTTAGTGGAAAACGTCTGAGCATCTTGCTGGTGTCGAAATCATGCGTCTCCAATATTAAAATTCTTCAAAATTAAGTTGATCTTATCCAGGAAAATGTGGCTATCATCAACCAACATGAAAATTTATCCAGGTTCATTTCTTTAAAGTTATTTTTTTTAACAGTCATTCATAGTTTCCCTTCTGAAGTTATTACATTTATCTGCAGGGAACTGTTGCTGATGGTGCTCCTGTAAAGCCAATTTCAAATAACACTGATGTAGTGTGTGTAGAAATGGTGGCATGATGGCTCATTCACATTACTATTGAAATGACGGCTCATTCACATTATTTTGTAGAGAATGAGTTTCCTATAAATAGAAGTGTTTATTTGCTTATCAAATCATCCCTCAAACCTCTCTCTCTCCCTCTTTGTAATTCTAAGTTTTCTCTTCTTGTAATATTTCATTTGATTTAGTGAAACATTTATTTGGTAGTGTCCGAGGAGTAGGCAACATTGGCCGAACCTCGTTAAAATTCTGGTCTTCTTTTTTGTTTTTTTTTTTAAACCCGAGCTTCCGCAACAATTGGTATCACATCCAAGTTTATTCTTAGTATGCTCTGTGGTTGCAGCTAGTCTGATCTTCCACATTAGAAAAGATTTTCTTGAGCTTTTGGTATTTGTATTTGATTACTATTAAATAGTAATTTGGCAGAAATGGCAGAAGAAGCAAAAGTATCCACGTCGGTTATTTCTTCCCCATCCATATCGGGAAGAACTACAGTAACAAATGCAAGATTTGCGGTGGAAATTTTT
>CANYCX010709670.1:0-51673 GCA_948193385.1 Breynia disticha f. nivosa
CAGCAGCTAACCCTTACCTCCAGATGTGTTCTCTCAATTTTTCTGCTGGAAATGCACTTAAAAAGCTAGATCTAGATCTACTTTACACTTAATTATACTAAATGAGTATAATTGTGTTCCCCTTTATTTTTTTTCTGACGTTTTATAAAGTACGCGTTGTCGCTACGACACCGCGTTTGTCCGTCCCACTGCGCGTACTTCCTATTTCCGAAAAATAAATTTTTATTTATTTATTTATTTATTTTATTTTTCTAATTAATTTTCATATCAACCTTATTTCAACCTTATTTCAACCATATATTATTATTATTATTTCAATAATTTAACGTTATTTATCGACAAAACATTTCTAGGGCGTTACAGAAACATATGAACATGAAAGGACAAAGAGGAACTCTTTTCATGAAACAAACCGTTCCGTACCCAAACACTAAAAACATGAAGAAAAACCTTCAAAGATGCTATAATATACAAAAACCTTCAAAAGAATACATATATTTGTGCATGTATAACGTAACCAACTAAAAAAAATTTTATATTGACTTCGTCTGTAAAACATGAAATCGCTTAAAAAAATAGAAAACACACATTATAACTACAGAAAAATACCCAAACGATATCGCAAAAGCCAAAAACTTTAGTAAAAACAAGAACTTTAACACCAAACCTTTAAGAATCAAGAGAAAACGACGTTGAAAAACTTCTGAAAACCCCACAACAAGATAAAGTTCACTTTTGTTTTGAGGAGAGAGAGAAAAGTAAATAAATCTTCTTAAAGATATGTATTTTGGAAACAAATCAATAACCATAAAATCAGGTTTGAAATGTGCACAGCTTTTAATGCACCTTATTTAATGGATGTTTGACACTATTTGACTTTTATATAATTAAAAACATTAAAATGAGCATTTTTAGAATTGAAAAACTTACAACTAGCAAAAACAGAAATGAACATATATACTTGGGCATTTTCATAAATGAAAACTCATTACTATGTATATTGCATAATTATCTGAATCTTATTGCAATGGTAGCACACATTATCCTTCTCATCCTTAGGCTTGGGCTTACATGTATTATCTTCCTTGTCATTCAATGGAGACTCACACTTTGGGCCATTCAGCTTAACTTTATCCTCAACTTTTCAAACACCCTATACCATTATATGTGTAGGTATTACGTTTCCCCCTCATTTTACAATAATTAAACTCTTTATAGACTTTGTGTTGTATTTGAGTTTTTCAGAGATTACATGATTTGTTACACTACTAAACATGCAGATGTCTTTTCTTGTGCAATGTCAATTATGGTTCTAGATACGATTTGAAACACTATTTACACGACCCGTTAGTGCCCTGTAACTAGGACTGAACATAGGTCTTGGAGATTTTTGGACTGAATCGAATATCCAATTCGAAAAGAACTGAAACCAAAAAGAATCGTTGACTTTTGAGTTTTTTCTGATCCGAATCGATCCAAATATTTCATCTAGTAAGGTTCTAGTTCTTAAGTAATAACTAAATTGAAATTCGAACTGAACCGTACTGTATCGAACTGTACTGAACTGAAGAACCAAGACAGTATCAAATCTATATATATATATATATATATATATATATATATATTAATAATTTATTAGCATTAGTATATACATTAATTCAAATTTCTTTAATTATTTTGTATGATATTTTGAGTAATTTTTTTACTAATAATATTTTGGCTAATGTAATATTTTATTAAAGTTCGTCTTGTACTAACAATTGTTAATAAAGTGTTGAACTAAGGGATATTATAGCAAAATTCATGGTTATTAAAAAATTATTGAATTATGAGATACTTTGACATTTTTATTCGTATTAAAAATTATTAAGTTATTTTTAATTGTGATGCGTCATGTTTTAGAATTTTGTATTAATGTGTAAAACTATTATTCCAACAGATATTCTAAGCAAAATTATTTTATGTAAAAGAAATATATTAATATAAATTACACTAAATTTTATTTTATTACAATAAAAATATTTAAAGAAAATTTAAAACCTGATCTGACTTGTCTCATTTTCCTCTAACCAAAAGACCCGAAGAATCGACCCGAACTAACTTAAAAACCAAAAGACCCAAACAAAAAAGAACAAAAATGCTAAAAGACCCAAACAAAAATAATCAGAACTTTAGATCAAGTCTGGTTTTAAGACCAGAACCAAACAGACCCGACCCATGCTCACCCTTACTTGTAACTATAATCAACATCATACGGTAGAGAAAAATGTCAACACCATTGATTGAACCTAATGATAATAATTTAACAAACATCAAATCACATATGGAAAGATTTATAAACATAATATTGAAGTGTACCATCTATACATATGCAAAATGAGGAGAGAGAAAAAGTTGTATGAAGCTATAACTGGCCAACCTAAAATTGTGGAAATTTTTAAGTGTTCTGTGCCAAAATTTTTAACTATGATCCTAGAAAATTTATAGCAAATTTATGAGCTGTAAACTCAGTGAATATAAATTGTCATCGATTGAATTAAAAAATCAAATGTAGTAGATGTAACACTATATATACACACACACACACACACTTGTGCAAATGCTTATGAATTCTATTAATTATCCTGTGATCGATCAAGTCTTGAATTCTATTACATACAATATGAGAATTCTATTATTTACAATGTATTTGATCTCTAATATCTCACACTATAAATTCGAAGGCTTAATCCTAGGTAATTCCTTATCGTTTAGTATAAAATTATTCGATTTATAAACATTTTAACGTGACACAGTCTAGAGACATGGGTGTGTCTGGGACTGTGTCACTAACACGGGTCATATCCTGGCCGTGTTAGCCCCTATAATAATTCTAGAATTTACATGGCCTCTCGACATGGGCAATTTGAAGGTCGTGTTATCTATAAAGCCTGGCACACGGAGGTCATATGGTTCAACAAAAACATACATACAAAGGAATGGTTTGGGACACAGGCAAGCCCAATGCCGTATTGGTTCAAAAATTCACATTCAGATTAACACGGTCTAGGACAGAGGCTATGTCTTGACCGCGTTGGCTTGCTGGAATTATAGGGTGAATTAACACGGTTTAGGACACGGTCATGCCTAGCCTGGGTTGTACCTTGATTCACCAAATTAGCACATCCACAATTAATTTTCATAGACAAATAATCAAAGCTTAATCATAAACTGCACATTTTCCCTCAATTTCAGCACAATTCATAACATCAACATGTCTTATGTCACAATTTTGCAATTCCATTATGCATTCATATTGATGACATGATCATATCAAGTTTTTTGCAATTTCATGTCATTTATTTATGTATGTCATTTTTTTACACCTCTCGAAGCCCTAATATCGAATGGACCCTCAATAACAAATACCTAAATTTTGGTTCTTTTTGTTTTGAACATTTGGTGTGGTTCAGGAATCTTTAAGACCTATGCTAAGCCCTACACACAAGAGGGTAATGTTCCAGTGGATAGTGGAATACATAATTTTATTAGGTGTATAAAATGACTGTATAGGTTTTGTGTGTAAGAAAACATTTAGTTGCAATAATAAAACAGCTAATTGTTGCTTGAGGCTCCTTGGTCTAGGGACGATAATAGTTAGAAACATGACCTCATCTCATATAAACATTAATAGTGACAAGTTATACGATGTCAAAATCACCGGTCAACATTAGTACTACTGACCTAATGCTCTAAAATGATCATAACCATATATGCACGAACCCATTATCATGTTTCAATTTTCTTTTGCAAAATTGTGATACACAAGAAAATTGATGTTTTTGCAGTAATTAATTGCTTCATATGAAAAACATAATCCTTTAACCAATTTTCTCGTGTGACAATAAGTTTCTAGGAACATTGTCTCTTGGTGAGATATGTACCTAGCATTATCTAAGAAATTGTCATATCCTCGCTTTGTCATTTTAGTTTGAATTTTAGGCTAAGTAATTTAGCCACTGCAACCACTTTACTAATATTGCATACATTCCAAAATGTCGTATTTTTAGATTCTGACATGTCATACTAATAGGTTGCGTATTAGACATAATTTTTTGCATAATTCATGTCTTTATTTGTGTGCATTTGTGTCATGTTTGGTTTTTTTAGCATGACTGGGTGTTTCAAGTATTCATTGGGTTGACTTAGACAAAATGGTATATTCGTAGATTCTAACATATCTTACAGATAGGTTGTACATTAGACATAATTTTGTGCATAATTCATATCTTTATTTGTGTGTATTTGTGTCATGTTTGGTGTTTTTAGCATGACAGTGTGTTTCAAGTATTCATTGGGTTAATCTAGGTGTAATTTTTGCAAAATTAATTTATGCATTAGAAAGTGAAGGCAATAAGATAAATTGCAAAGGATGCAAATAGGATAACGCAGTGGAGAACCTCATGAGCGTGCCGAGTTAAGAAAAATGTTGTCAGGCTTTTATTCCATCAAAGTGAAGATTGGGGCCTTCGAGCATCAGATCCATTTGCCCAAATCAAGTGGGACACAGGTCCGAGAACTTTCTAGGGCAAATTAGAGAGTGATAAACAGTAAAGGGGGATTGACATTCAATGAAAAAGAGTGGTTGCCACCATATTTTGGAGTCTTGAACCACCTTATATGATTAAGAGCATTTTTGGGAAATTTCTTGAGTTTTCTTGAAGTTTAGCATGTCAGGCCAAAGTAACACTCTAGTTAAGATATTTTAAGGTTTGATTCAATGTTTGTGAGACTATTATTTTTAAATTGATTTATTGAGTTCTAAGTATTTATTCAATTCTTGACTTATTGGTTTTTATTATTGTCATAGTGATTAAGTTGAGATGACCACTTGTTTGATTGTTATCATAATAGATTACTAGTTGAGAATTATGGGTGTCCATATATCTTCGCAATTTGGTAGTAGTTTAATAATGGTGTCAATTGGCGTGTTGTGCCATGTTAATGGAATTGAGTAATCTGAATAAAATAATTCTATATGTATAGAATTTGTTAGTTAGAGATCATATTTTTATAATTATTAATGCGGCCTGTAATTAAATTCTATTGAGGTGTCTTGGAAGTTCTTGTTAGGCTAGAGAAATATTTCGATTGAAGTGTCTTAGGAATATCAACAAATTAAGTAAAAATTTGATGCTTGAGCATTTGCTGGTGTCTATAAGCTTTTCTATTCAAATACAATAAATTCACTTGTTATTTTAAACTAAATCATTAATAAGAACAACAAAACGTGTCTATAACCTTCTCTATTCAATGATCAAACCAATAAGTTAACCAAAGAATATCTTGACTAGAATTTATTATTATTCTATTTGCATTCTCTTTAAAAATTTTTTATTTTAATTCTGTTCTATTTTATTTTAGCAATTTCGTTTAGCTTTCCTTTTATTTTAAACTAAATCTTTAATAAAAACAAAAAAAACATGTCTATAACTTTTTCTATTCAAATACAATAAATTCGCCTTTAGTGTCAATGGTCAAACCACCGAGTTAACCAAAGAATATCTTGACTAGAATTTATTAATATTCAATTTTCATTCTCTTCAAATTTTTTTTATTCTAATTCTGCTCTATTTTATTTTAGCAATTTCGCTTAGCTTTCCTTTTATTTTAAACTAAATCTTTAATAAGAACAACAAAACGTGTCTATAACCTTTTCTATTCAAAAACAATAAATTCACCTTTAGTGTCAATGATCAAACCAATGAGTTAACCGAAGAATATCTTAACTAGAATTTATTATTATTCAATTTTCATTCTCTTTAAATTTTGTTTTTGATTTTAATTTTTTTCTATTTTATTTTAGCAATTTTGTTTAGCTTTCCTTTCATTTTAAACTAATCTTTAATAAGAACAACTTTTTGTAACTTTAATTTATTAGTTTTAACTTTCAAATGGTTAATTTACTAATCTCTATGGAATCGACCTACTCGTGTTATACTCTGTAAACTTTTTGATTGGGTATTTTTAATTTTCATTTGATTAAAGTTAAAAGAATGTTAAATATTGTTTTTTAATAATAATTGAATAATTTGTAGTGTTGTTTTATTTATGTTTGTGTGTGATATTTGATTGAATTGAAGAAGGAAGAAGTTTACAATTAAAATGAATTTTTTTGTTATAGGTTTGTGACACATATAAATATTGACAATATGAGGACGTGGATGTATATCCATTTAATTAATGGGTTACGAAATGATGAGTTTATAAATATGAAGTTATAAAAATTTAATTCCAAATGTGTAATACAAGTTTGTTTTCCATGTTCAAAATGTGTAAATATGAAGTTATTACAACCTAATTTGCCGAAGAAGCATTTGTATGAAAGAGGTTTTATTCCAAATTGTTATCATTGGAGATATCAAGGAGAAACTATTGAGCAATTTAATTTAGCAATGCAAGAGTCTGCGTAGTACAAGGAGACAAGTTTGTTTGCAACTTTATCGCATCAAGAAGGCGATATATTTGATCCATCTAATTTTTATCTAGTTGCACAAATGGTATTTGATGGTTTCCTCAAATTGTGTTCAAACACCGGAGTGAAGGAAATTTTATAAATCCTCATAAACGAAACTCATAAGCACAAAGAATTTATGACATTAAGATCAGCAAGTAGACCGTTGTATGAAAGTTGTGATTTCACAAAATAAGCAACATATACAAAGTTGTTGAATATTAAATCTTTGAATCAAATTTTAGAATGTGGATATACTCAAATTTCAAGTTGGTTCCATCAGTGTTCGCCACAGTAAAACACATTCCCAAGGACATTTTACAATATGAAGAAATTAGTGGAGGGGTTGGGATTGTAATATTCTCATCCCAAAACTCCATAATTAGAGAAATTAATATAATTAAGAATGAATTTGATGTTTTGAGAGATGTTAGGATCATAATTAGGAAGGAATACATATGAAACAAAGTTAGAAGGAATGCATATGAAATGAAGTTATAATAATGTTCAAGAGAAAATTATCTTCAAAATAGGGTGAGGATTATGTTTTGATGTAGATAAAAAGGTCAGCACGAGGCACATGCTGACCAACACGGGAAACGTGCTCCTAGGAAGAGTATGAACTCGCACATGTCGAGTATGAGCACGACCGTGCTTTTTGGAAAATGATTTTAGCACGGTGAGTGTGTTGTAGGTCGTTTGAATGTGCATAAGTCGTGTCGACGCTAGCACAGGCCGTGTCAACCTGGAAGATTCTTAAAAACTTAAAAATGTGAACCAGGAGGTGGCAATTTTCGTCAAATAAAAGTAGAAATTAAGTTGGAGAAAGAGAGAGGATAGCGGAGAGTCGAGGGAGAGCAAGAGAAAGTGAGAAATACAGAGAGAAAGTAGAGATAGGATCGATTCAGAGGATCAAAAATTGAATTGGAATCAGGATCTACAGAGTAAAGGTAAGGAATTTACGAGTTATATAGAGAATATCAATAAGTGAAAGAGAATTTAGCTTAGAATTAGAAATGCTTATATATTGAGACAGTTGAGAATTGACTATACAATCATACATATAGGTATTTGATTTCTATAAATTGTATTGGTTGTTATAGAGAGTTTGCTTATGATTATATAGAATGACATATTAGACGAGTTAATCAGGATTGGAGGCCACATTATTCCGAGTACTTTAGTTAGCAGGTAAGTAATCCAACTCACTTTTAAATACGGTTTAATATGCATTGTTTATATGCATGTCATCGATGTACATTATTGTCAGGGATATATGATTGGTGGTGATTGATATAGTGGATTAAAAGATTGATCAATCTAGAGATGCAAGGTTTTTAGGGAGATGAAAGAAAAATAGGGAATAAAAATGGAGATGCAGGGTTTATCATTCTTACATTGCATGATTAAAAGCAATAAGCTTTACGCAACATGACTTATATGATCACATTAAATACAAAATCAAAAAATATGACTTGCATTTATACAAATTAATTTAATTGATATATGAATGAAGAATATGTGAAATGTGTTTTGTTTATTATTAAGAAAGGATTACTCATTGAGCTCACAACTCACCAATGTGCAAATTATATATTTTGTTTTCAGGATCAGAGATACTGAGGAGTGTTTCTATAAGGATATCTATAGGTGGGTTGGCTCCTACTTCACAATAACTATCTCTCGCTACAATCAAATACCTTCAGTTTAGACTTGATCATGTGTGTAGTTGCATTTTGTGTGTGTTTCATATCATTTCATGATATGCATTAGGATGGTATATAGATACAGATATGATAGATCGTTTGATATGTTTGTTGATATTCAGTATATAAATGTATGATAGTTTTTGAGAATACGTTACATGCATGTGGTTGATTACAGGTTTATATTTGTCTGATTAGAGGATACATCATATTCAAATGGGCCATGTTTAATTGACATGAGTACTATACTAAACTGAATAAGGGTTGTGCTATTCCAATACAAGGTTATGCCCATGGGTGTGTTGAACTAACACGGGTCATGTTCTAATTGGTGTCATAGGTCGTGTTGTATCTTATTGTATGATAAAAAAATTCATAAATAATTAATAGAAATAATAGCATTTTAATAGTATGTGAAAAAGTTTTAAATTATTCATGATTATAAGTTAATAATTTAATTGTATGATTATTAGGTTGATTAGTTTAGGGTGTTATAGGGATTGCCTTCTAAGAAAATTGATTGTTCTTTGAATCATTGCATGTTATTTTAGGGCAAAAATGTGGAAGCAAAAGAGTACTTTTTTTGTGGTCATACAAGATATAAGCGTGGTAAAAAGAAGTTGATATCATATAGAAAAAAGTTTTTTTTCCTATAACACAACGGTTGCAGTGTCTCTACACATCTGATGCTACGTGCTCTCACATGAGGTGGCATCACATACATGAAAAAAATGGAGATGAGATTCAACATCCATCTGAATCTCAAGAATGGAAACATTTCAACGGGATATATATTATTTTTATCGATGAATTGAGGAATGTCAGATTGAATTTTTGTACTAATAGATTTAACCCTTTTGGAGCGTCTGACGTATAATATTCTTGTTGACTGGTAATTTTAACGCCTTATAATTTATCTCTGCTTATGTGTATGATGGAACTAGCCATTTTCTAACTGTACTAATTAATGGACCTATTAGTCCAAAGCAATGTATCAATGTGTAATTGTAACCATTGATTGTTATTACATTTATGGACAATGGTGCAGTAATATACGATGTAGATAGAAAACAGAATTTCACAATGCGAGCTGTTCTAAATTGGATAAGTTCTGACTTTCTTGCATACTCTATGTTATCTGAGTGGACAACTGCGGGGAAATATGCATGTCTTCATTGTAAGGAAGACACATGTGCATTTTATTTTAGGCATTCTTGTAAGATATCTTGGTTTGATAGTCATAGAAGATTTTTACCATGAAGTCATCCATTTAGGAGAAATCGTGTCGATTTTACTTGTAGCTATGGATGCAATAATGGCCCTCCAGAAAGGTGTAATGATTGGGACATTCTGAGTCAAATGAATAACTTGGGAGTACGAAAGATAAATGAGTTTAGAGCTAAACAAAGTAACCAAGCTTCAAGAAACGAAGCGAGTTAGAAGAAAAACAATATTTTTTGGGATTTTCCATATTGAGATGATTTGTTAATTCAACACAACTTAGATGTCATGCATATTTAAAAAATTTTGTTTTAAAATATTTTTAACACTATTTTGGACATTCCAAGAAGATTAAAGGAAAATTTTGAAGCACGTTTGGATATTGCTGAAATTTTCGTTGTCATAAACTTGTACCCGATCGGAATACTAACATGTACATGAAAGGTGTTGAAAAAATAAAGCCTTGTACGTAAAAGTTGTCCTTAAAGAAATTATTCCCCCACTATGTTGTTGTTGGCGTATGACAGATTTCTTCTAAACAAGATAGAACAGTTTTTCTCAACAACAATTCTAGAAAAATTCATATGAACAATTTGAAGTATTTGATTTTTGTTAAGAGAAAACTCAAAGTAAAGTATCATAGTTATAAAACATAACAGTCATGTTATGAAAGTATGCAACCTTATGTGTAGAAAAGTGACTATTAGGAATAAAAATAAAAGAAAATGTCTCTTAGAATATTTAACAGTTAATTAACTGTTGATTTTGAAATTAATAAATTAATTTCATAAAAATAAATTTGTTAATGATTTATTATATCATCCCAAGATGCCCCAAGTGCCCAAGTGTCCTTTTGTCAATGACTATTTAAATTAAAGTTAATTTTTGAGCTATTCCCTCCAAATTTCATCAATCAAGATATTTAGAACACTATACAATATAAATGTATTTTCACTTTATAAATATTTTGTATGGGATTAGTTTACTATTTGAAAGGGATAAGTTTATTTACTATTTGAAAGGGATAAGTTTATCTTATCTTCAATTATGTTTTAACTTCAAATACTTCCCACTTGTATATCCATATATCTCTAAGTTTTTGTTATGCTCAACAATATATATTTGTATCATTGTAGCTGTGAATATGTCGATCAATATAGAAACATGTTACTACATCATGGTATCAGAGCGGACTATCTTTTAACCAAGTTAAGTCCATGATCTCCATGGCTACTCCATAGAACAGTGTTATTATTCCAGCTGATGCTCAACCCAACACTTCCCTGTCCATTCCAAACATCACTATACCCATAAAACTCACTTAGCCAACTATCTTTTATGGAAAACTCAACTTGTCCCTCTCCTGCATGTTTATGATCTTCATGTTCATATCGATTGCTCTAGCGTTTCACCACCTTCAACCATCGACAACGCTCCAAATTCTTCCTTCTTCGAGTGGCATAAGAAGGATCAACTCATCCTCAGTTGGATTATATGCTCCTTATCAGAGGAGCTCTTACCTTAGATTGTTGGTGTCAATAATTCTCGAACAGCATAGACCAAAGTGGAAGCCAATTACACATTTGGATCCGAAGCACAGATACGCACATTAAAAACCAACCTCTTCCATCTTCAGCGAGGTAATGAATCCATTTTGGTGTATATGCAACATGCTAAAACTATCGCTGATTAGATTGTAGTGTTGCAAAGCCCTGTCCCGAATGATGATCTTGTTTCCTTCATCACCGAAGGATTAGGGGCTGCCTATCTACCTTTCATTCGTGCTCTAGAAGCTCGACTTACTAAGGTTACATTTGATGATCTCCACAGTCTCTTATTAAGTGAAAAACAACAACTGGCTCGAGATGATACCTCCTCCTCCTTCAATGCGAGTGCAAATTATGGACATCGTATCACTACTCGTGGTGGACATGTTTTATGTGGTCGTGGCAGAGGCCACTGATTTGCTCCTACTAATGGTCTTTCCTCCCAATCCATCAACATGGTTATTTCTTGGACAATGTACCTCTGGCAAAGCATCTTCATAATCCAATGTGGCTATGGCATCTTCCTCATAGCAATCTTCTCAAAGTTGGGTTGTGGACTTGGGTGCGACTCATCATATGACACCGAACCTTGATAATCTTGTCATCCACTCAAAATATGATGGCACAGATGAAGTGACTATTAGAGATTGTAAAAAACTTCCTATCTCCCATATTGGTTCTTTTGTTATGTCTCTTGATAAGTCCAATGTTGCCTTTGATGACATTCTTTGTGTTCCATCCACCTGTGCTAATTTACTATCTGTTCATTCCTTTATAAAATCTAACAATGTTTCTTTAAAATTCTTTGCTAATTACTTTCTTGTAAATGATTTGGCCACAGGGAAAATAATCAGCTAAGGGGATAATAAAGACGACATTTACTATCTTTCTTTGAGTTCTGCTTCTTCACAACAAATAAGAGCTTTTGTGACACCCTGGAATTTATTTTACGAAAATGGATAATGAAAATAAGATTTTTCTTATTGAAATGATGAAAAATAAATGATTAAACCTAGGTATATGAAGGTTGATTGAAGGTTGATAATAGGATGAAATAAGCTAACCAAGAAAAAGGAGAAATGTTAGAAATCAACAAAGAACACGTTGTGGCCAAGTACGCGTGCTGGGCACGACAGCGCGTACTTTGCTGTCCACCACGCATTTTCTACTGAATTTGGGAAAAAAAATATAACTTTGCTCTATTCAACCGAACCTTCATGAAACCCCATATAAACTGCAGAGAAACATAGAGAGGAACTGAGAAAAAGGCAAGAAATATTGTTCTTGAGTGAAGGAAGTGATTTAGCAATAAGAAATTCCAACTCTTGCAAGAATCAATGCCAAGTCAATGAGGTAAGTGTGTATAGTTGGTTTTTAAGCACTTATGAGGGTTTATGCTTTGAATTTGATAGTTGAATGTGTATAAACTGAAAATGATGCTCGAAATATATGTTGTTGAATGAAAGGAACTTGAATAACTCCATGTACATGATTTAAGAGAGGTAAATCATTAGATGGATGGATTTTAGGAAGATTGGTTCATGAAGGAGAGTTGTTAGAATTGTATGGATTAAGGTTTAGAATGATGTTTTGATGATTCTAACTATGGAATCAATATTAATATAGTTAGTTAATAAAATATATGTGATTAATTTCGTACAGAAGGATCTGTTCGAAGTTTGAGCGGAGATTGTGTCAGTGTTGATATTTCTGACTTTTTTCGTACTTTGAGGTAAGTTTTCTAAGCTTACAAATGGATATTTAGCTGGTAAAAGCTATTGGAAGATTGTTGAGAATTTTATGTTGCTAGAATTAGATGAATCAAGTTGAGAATAAGATGAATTGGTTGATTTATAGTTGATTTTATCTATTCTAGTAAGTTTGAATACGAATTGGTCAAGATAAGAGATTGATTCAAGATGAATGAATACTTGGAAGCTTGAATTGAATTTCTTGTCTTATTGATTCACATTTGATATGAATGAAAGTGGTATGTTTTTTGGGTATATGTCTTAGTTGAAATATGATTGACATATATATACTTTAGTGAATATATGGATGATATATAGTTGACTATTGAAAAACATGTATTGCTTTACATTAATAAATGTTGACATGGGGTTGATATTGATATGTTGTTGATAGTTATACCTGTGTGGTATGTTTTTTATATGAAATGTACTCTATGTGAGATGTTGACATGCTTTCTTTATTCTATTACTGTGCGCTATGAATGAAATAATAGAAAGCATGATAAATTTGATCTTGTGTGATATATTATATGCTCTGTGTGAGCTTTGCCTTATGCTTTGTGATATGTATTGATACGAATGTCATTCATACATTCATGTGTTGCATAAGCATCTGTGTGACACGATATTCTGTGTGGATTATCCTGTGTGGATAAGGACTTACTGTGTGCTGTCCTGGACGTGCTGTGTGTTGTCTGCATTTTTGAGCTATATGCTCATAGCTTTGTGCTCAGGCTGTGTGTCACTCCTCTACTGGGTGCGATAGAGAAATTCCACTGTTGTGTGCTATGGTGGACAAAAACCCAGGGTCATCCTGTTCGGATTTGCATTAGCATTGACATTGCATACATTTGCATTTATATAATGCTATGAGATATGTGTGATCTGGATCGTTGTGTGCTTAAACAAATGAGCTCCTATGTGGACTATAGATATCTGTGTGATATAGAACTTGTGTGGTTCGTGATTGTTGTGTACTATCCTGTATGGATATTGATCTGTGTAATCTTAATGTTGTTGTGTGCTATATTGAAATTCTGTGTGAATTGAATGGATATGGTTTTGTTGGCATGATCTGATGCCATAGGGAGAAAAAAGTTAAGCACGTCCTCGTGTTGATTTACATTTTTCCCAGTGACAGAGGTGATCAGAGTACCAGAGCTATACGTCAGAGGTCTGGTTCCAGAGTTCATTTTTTATTTTTGTTTTGTACAATGTTGTACATACATGTATATACACACAAAATTTGAGTTTGAATGTTTTTCAAACTAGTTTGCTTCCACTTGTATTTTGATTTTGAAAATAAAACAAGTTGGCCCAAAGTTTTGTATAAATAGCATGTATATATTTTATCTCTCCTCAATTTTAAGATTTGATTTCTATACCATTTCTTTTATTATATTGTTTATTAAGGAAAAATGGATTTTAAATTTGAGTTCCACATCTAGTGGTATCAGAGTAGGGATTAAATTCTCTGCAGATTGTGCCAATGATTTTCAATTTTTGTGTGATTTGAAAATCTAAAATGATTTTTGAACTTGTGATTTTTATAACAGATGAAGCTTGTAGACGACGTATCGCCTGATCACACTGGAGAGTCTAGAGATTCAGTTGAGGGACAGAGGTCAGCCCCAGTACCTCCAGTGCAGCCTGCACAGCCAACGATGCATATACCTCTATATGATCTTGCATATGCTCCATTCTGGGAGATGATGTAGAAGATGATGAGAGATCAAGGTAGAGGTTAGGGAGTCAGTCAAACCTGAACATTGATAAAAACTTTGCAGAAGTGAAAAAATATGGGGTTAAGACATTTGAGGGTACTATTGACCCAATAGAGGCTGATGATTGGCTCAGACATACGGAGAGGATTCTGACACGTATGAGATGTACGCCAGAGCAAAAATTGAGGTATTCTACTTCTCTTCTTGAGAAAGCAGCTTGGAATAGGTGGGAATCGATTCTAGATAGTCAGAAAGATCCTTTGATAAATGTCTTTTTATACATATATTATATATATATATTTATGACATTTCTCGGTTTTTAGACTAACTTAGGCAAGATATCTGCATAATTTTCATAATTTTTCATATATTCAGGTCACACATGGATTTTGGAGCAAAAAGGGCAAAATGTGGACCAAAATGGAGCAGAATCGTGAAGAAATGCAACACGTGCAGGTCTGAACAACCAGTAGAACGACCAAACTGGCTATCCATTCATTGTTCCAAACGGGAACGGCCTATGGAACAGCCACCATGGCCGTTCCCATGCCCGTTCCCAGCAAAAAGTCATGCAGTTCATATGCGAACAGCCTTTAGAACGGGTTTTGGCGATTCCCATGGCCGTTCACAACTTACGGGGGTCAAAATTTGCCCTAGTATATAAATAATTTTGAGAGCCAAACACAGGGTTACATGATTTTCAGACCTTAAGTGACCAAGAGACTCAATTGCAGACCAAATAGGAGCTAAAATTCACGCCGGAGGACAACCAATTCGAATATTCCTGTGTTAGATAGTCGAACTGTTGATCTTGTAAGAGTTCCAATGGGTTTTCTGTCTTTTGCATGGATATCTTTAGTTTTGTTTGTTGAATTTAGTTTGAACATGAGCTAAATTTGTTATGGATATCTAGATTAGACGAATCTTATGATGAATTGCGACTTATGACTTGATTTATTTGTAGTTTTAATGAATTTTATTGAGATTCAATTGTGGTGTTGAATGTTTTCAGTGACTTTGCATGAATAGGTTGAGAAATCATCTTGTAAATTAAGTCTCCCATAATTGAAAGGAGTTGCCTGCAATTCTAAAGATAGAATTACAGAACTCCTCTGTATTGGTGTAATGCTAATAGAGGAATGTATGAAACTTAATGCTGGATTAGGAATTTTAGTCTAAAAGAGATTTTGGCTAATCAACTTGGTCTTAGTTGTTAATTTAATAGAGAGATATTTTATCAAAGAATAGACATTCCAGTGATTCAATGTTCATTAATTCCCAAACTAATTGAGTTATACAAGTATGAAATCATAGGAGGAGTTGAGTATAGGTATCAACTTTTTTCCATTTGAATTAATCCAATTCTTTTGCATTGTTATTGTTTTCTTGTTGTTAATTGCTTAACTTAGTTTCATTAGTAATAATTAATTAATTTTACAACTCGATATTATTCTGGTTAGATAATAGTTTAGATTGATAGTAGTAGTACTTGACTGTCCTCGTGGGATCGACATCCGATACTCTGTAGCTATACTATTTTTCGATAGGTATACTTGCCTAGCATACTGTGGTAGTAGTGTTCACAGAAATCGCATCATCCTCTAATATTAACTTGGGATGATTTTTTGAGGAGATTTGCTGATAAATATACTCCTCCACATTATCAGACGAAGAAGAAGATAGAGTTTCTAGAGTTGAAACAAAAAGAGATGACAGTTGTTGAGTACGGGGCAAAGTTTACCAGATAGGACGTTGATACAGATCCGAAGAGGAGAGACAAATTTGAGTGAGGGTTGAGGTATGTTATTCGTGATAAGATTGTGATGAAACCTCCTACATATAAGATGTTGCTTGAGACTGCTATCAGGGCTGAGGAGTTAGTTGCTGAGGAAGATAAAATTGAAGGGAGGAGACAGAGAATTTTAGGTAATTCCAGTACAACAAGCAAGAAAAAAAAGAAGACAGATTCTAGACCAACTAGAGGGTCATGTGGTAGTCAGAGTAAACAGTCTAGGCGAGGAGTTGAAGGTGGGAGGAGTGATTCCACCAAGCCTCATATTCCTCAAGGTCGAGGTACAGGTTTTTATACTGGCAGAGATGCCAGTTCACTGTGTTATACTTGTCGTCAACTGAGACATTTTAGCTGGGACTATCCACAGAGACGTGAGCCTCAAGGAGAAGGTATGTCTAGATAGAGTAGTGTTGGTGATGTCAAGACTACAACATCGACTGGTACTGGTAGAGGTAGAGGAGGACAGGGTTTTGGATCTACTTCTAAGGGAAGAGCAGTCTCCAGAGGTAGAGCTGTTGGGTTAGGTAGAGGAGGTGGATCTAGTGGAGTAGTAGCACCATCAAGGTCAGCATCATAGGCCAGAGCTTATACTATGACTAGAGATGAGGCTGTAGAGGATTTAGATGTGATTACTGGTACTATTTCTATCTTTTCATATACTACTTTGGTTCTGATTGATCCAGGTTCTACATGTTCCTTTATGAGTGAGTCAGTGGTAGACCATATCGGTGATAGTATAGAATGTCTGGGTTATACTGTTTCTGTATCTATGCCTGCTAGTGGTATAGTGTTGGTCAAACATATTTTGTGACATTGTGAGCTCAGATTTGGTGAGTCAACTTATTTTGCCGATTTAATTGTTTTGGGGGTGGCAGAGTTTGGGATTATCCTAGGGATGGATTTGTTATCCAAAAATCGGGTTATGCTCGACTATTATTCGAAGGAAGTTATGATTGAGGTTGATGGTGAGAGACGAGTATTGTTAGTTAGTGAGAGGAAGGTTATTCCTTCCTATTTGACTTCAGTAGTTTTAGCTGCGAGGTTGATTAGAGAGAATTGTGATGTCTATCTTGCTTCAATGATTGATCTGAATCAACCTAAGTTAGAGGTGCGAGATGTGGAGATTGTACGTGAGTATCCTTAGGTATTTCCTGATGAGTTATCGGATTGCCATCACAGCGGGAGGCTAATTTTAGGATTAAGACTGTACCGGGAGCAGCTCTAGTATCTATTGCACCTTATAAGATGGCAGCGATTGAGCTACAGGAATTAAAACGACAGCTAGAGGAGCTGTTAGAAAAAGGTTTCATACGAGCTAGTGTATCACCTTGGAGAGCACCAGTGTTGTTTGTGCGAAAGAAAGACAATAGTATGCAGTTGTGCATTGATTATCGTCAGTTGAACAAGGTGGCTGAAAAAGAAATATCTGTTGCCATGAATAGATGATTTGATAGATCAGCTGCGGGGAGCTACAGCGTTCTCTAAAATTAGCTTTAGGTTAGGATATTGGCAGTTGAGAGTTGAAGATAGTTTGATTGAGAAGACAACGTTCAGGACTCGATACGGGCATTTCGAGTTCACTGTGATGTCATTTGGATTGACGAATGCACCAGCCGCATTTATGGCACTGATGAATAAGGTATTTCAGCCTTATTTAGATCAGTTTATGGTTGTGTTTATTGATGATGTGTTGGTGTATTCGAGAGATAAGGAAAAGCATCAGAGACACCTTCCTATTGTGTTAGATTTACTGAAAGAAAAAGAGCTATATGCTAAGTTCAGCAAATGCGAGTTTTGGATGTCTGAGGTTATCTTTCTAGGACATGTGATCTCAGTAGAGGGAGTGAAACCAGATCCTAGCAAGATAACAGCAGTTCAGGAGTAGGAAGCTCCTAAGAAGGTATCTGAAGTACGAAGTTTTCTGGGTTTAGTAGGCTATTATCGGAGATTTATCGAGGATTTCACGAGGATAGCTAGACCTATGACATCTTTGTTGAGAAAGAATACTCTGTTCACCTGGAATGACAAGTGTGAAGAAAGTTTTCCCGAGTTAAAGAAGAGGTTAGTTGTAGCTCCAGTTCTGATGTTACCTAGTCAGGAAGGTGGCTTTGTTGTGTATATAGATGCATCTAGAGCTGGGTTAGGTGGAGTACTGATGCAGCATGACAAAGTTATTGCATGTACTTCACGACAATTGAGACCGCACGAGACTAACTACCTGACACACGATTTGGAGTTAACTGCAATCATGCATGCTCTGAAGGTTTGGCATCATTATTTGTACGGGGAGACTTTTTAGATATTTAGTGATCATAAGAGTCTCAAGTATATTACGACACAGGGAGAGCTGAATCTTCGACAGAGGCAGTGGATTGAGTTGTTGAAAGATTACGACTGCACTGTTGAGTATCATCCTGGAAAGGCGAATGTAGTTATCGATGCTCTGAGCAGGAAAGAAAAGGGGATGATGATTCAGTTACATATAGAGAAGAATCTTTATTGTTTTTGCGAGTGTTGCGAGTGCAGATGGATTTGGTGGAGGATCAAATGTTAGCCAACATTAGAGTTTGACCTAAGATGCGAGAGTTGATTGCTGAGCGTCAAAAAGAAGATGCTTATCTGATGCAAATAAAGAAGAAAGTTGAGCAAGGAAAGGTATCTACTTTACACTGACTTGATGATAATGATGTATTGTATTATCGAGATAGATTGTGCGTTCTTGATATTTTAGAGGTGAAGAATGAGTTAATGATTAAAGCACATGTTTCACCTTTCTTAGTTCATCCTGGCAGTACTAAGATATATTGGGATATGAGAGAGTTATATTGGTGGGTACACATGAAGAGGGATATAGCTGGGTTTGTTGCGTGATGTCTACCGTGTCAGCAGATTAAGGCAGAACATCAAGCACCAACCGAGAAACTGAGACCACTTGAGATTCCAGAATGAAAATGGGAGAAGATCACCATGACTTTCATTATAGGCTTACCGAGGACGTTTAGACGTCACGATGCGATCTGGGTGATAGTTGATAGACTAACGAAATCATCTCACTTTTTAGCTATCCGATAGGATGATACGTTGGATAAGCTTGATGGTTTGTATGTTGCTGAGATTTTCAGGTTACATGGTGTTCCTACTTCTACTGTGTCTGATCATGATCCTAGGTTTACATTGCGATTCTGGTAGAGTTTGTAGGATACGATGGGTACTCGTTTAAGGTTTAGCACAGCTTTCCATCCGTAGACTGATGGTCAGTCGGAGAGGACGATTCAGATAGTTGAGGATATGCTCCGAGCGTGTGTGTTAGAGTTCGAAGGTAATTAGGACAATCATTTACCTTTAATTGAGTTTGCATACAATAATAACTATCATTCTAGTATCGGGATGACACCATATGAGGCATTATACGGAAGACGGTGCAGGAGTCTAGTGTACTGGGATGTTGAGGGTTTGCGATAAATTGAGGGACCAGAGTTGGTTCAGAAACTCTAGAGAAAGTGAATGTTGTGAAAAGATGTATGCAAGCAGCTCAGGATCGTCAAAAGAGCTATTATGACCGACATAATCGAGAGATAGAGTATGCGGTTGAAGATTGGGTTTTCTTGTGAGTTTCACCCTAGAGAGGTATTATTCGATTTGGGAAGCGTGGAAAGTTGAGTCCTAGGTATATCAGACCGTACGAGATTATCGAGAGAGTGGGACCACTGGCGCATAGATTGAGATTACCAGCAGAGTTGTCTCGATTACATGATGTATTTCATGTTTTGATGTTGAGACGGTACCGATCTGATCCTAGTCATGTGTTGAGTGCTCTAGAGTTAGAGATATCTGAGGAGCTGACTTATGAGAATGAGATGATTGAGATTTTAGACCGACAGGTGAGATAGTTACGGAATTGTGAGATTCCAATGGTTTTGGGAAATGGAGTTTTCATTCACCAAAAGAAGCTACTTGGGAGGTTGAGTCGGATATGAGACGACAGTATCCATATATGTTTCCAGACTCTACATCAGAGCATTGAGGCATGTTCTAATTCTGGATTTTGATATTGGATGTTATGCTATATTGATATGATTCAAATTTTGAAGTTATGATCATTTGATTTGATTGATGACTTGATTTTAAATTTTGGGGACGAAATTCTCTAAGTGGGAGAGAATTGTGACATCCTGAAATTTATTTTATGAGAATAATTATTGAAAATAAGATTTTTCTTATTGAAATGATGAAAAATAAATTATTAAACTTAGGTATATAAATGTTGATTGAAGGTTGATATAAAGGTTATGTGAACTAACCAAGAAAAAGCAGAAATGTTGAAAATCAGCAAAGAACACGTTGTGGCAGCCAAAGTACGTGTGCTGGCTACGACAACTCGTACTTTGCTGTCCACCGCGAGTTCTCTGCTAAATCTGGGAAAAATAACATTGCTCGATTCAATCGAACATTCAAGAAACCACATATATACTTTAGAGAAAAACACCAGAAAAGGACTGAGAATTAAGCAAGAAACATTTGTTCTTGAGTGAAGAAAGTGATCTAGCAAGAAGAAACTTTAATTCTTGCAAGAATCAATGCCAAGGCAATAAGGTAAGGGTGTATAGTTGGTTTATAAGCACTTATGAGGGTTTATGCTTTGAATTTGATAGTTAAATGTGTAGAAACTAAAAATGATGCTGGAAATATATGTTGTTGAATGAAAGGAACTTGAAATAACTCCATGTACATGATCTAAGAGAAGTAAATCATCAGATCGATGGATTTTAGGAAGATTGGTTCATGAAGGAGAGTTGTTGGAATTGTATGGATTAAGGTTTAGAATGATGTTTTGATGATTCTAAGTTTAGAATCAATATGAATATAGATAGTTAATGAAATGTATGTGATTAATTTCATACAGGAGGATCTGTACGACGTTTGAGCAGAGATCGTGTCAGTGTTGATATTTTCGACTTTTTCTGTACTTTGAGGTAAGTTTTCTAAGCTTACATATGAATATTTAGTTGGTAAAAGATATTTGAAGATTGCTAGGAATTGTATGTTGCTAGAATTAGATGAATCAAGTTGAGAGTAAGATGAATTGGTTGATTTAGAGTTGATTTTATCTATTCTAGTAAGTTTGAATACGAATTGGTTAAGATAGGAGATTGATTCACGATGAATGAATACTTGGAAGCTTAAATTGAATTTCTTGTCTTGTTGATTCACATTTGATATGAATGAAAGTGGTATGTTTTTTGCTATATGTCTTAGTTGACATATGATTGACATATATATACGTTAGTGAATATCTGGTTGACATATGGATGATATATAGTTGACTATTGAAAAGCATGTATTGTTTTACATTAACAAATGTTGACATGGGGTTGATATTGATATGTTGTTAATAGTTATACCTGTGTGGTATGTTTTTTATATGAAATGTCCTTTGTGTGAGATGTTGACATGTTTTCTTTATTCTATTGTTGTGCGCTATGAATGAAATAATAAAAAGCATGATAAATGTGATCCTGTGTGGTATATTATATGCTCTGTGTGAGCTGTGCCTTAGTGCTTTGTGATTGTATTGATACGAATCTCAAGAATAGTCGTAGATTTTTGTTCATTTGATATTCAACAAGAGAAAAATTATTTTGTGAGAAGTTATTTTTGAGGTGTGAGTAATATAGTATGAGCTCTATTGAAAAGCTTAGTTGTTATCGGGAAAATTTGGGTATAACTTTTAAGGATTGTATTATTGGCATGTCTCTTGCCCGTGAAAAGAGATCATTAGTGGATGTTGATCATTCTCAAGGTTACACTTGGGGAGTGGATGTAGGCAATAGGCCGAACCACTATAAATTTTTGTGTCTCTTTTATATTTTATTCTAACTCACTTTTATATTTCGTGCTCAATTTTATCTTTTTTATTCTCTATTTTTTTCTTGGTTTAAATTCTTAAATAATTTTCTAAAAATAATTTTAAAGGTTATTTCGACGCCAATTTATTTAAAATATTATAGCCAATTCACCTCCTCTTAGGCATTTTGGGACCTACACGAACATTCACCAAGTTTAAGCTATGCTCAAACTTCTTGGTGATCAGTGGATTAGTATAATGAGAATATATGTCCTCATGACACAATTCAGTATCTTACTAAAAGCACTTTATGTATAATTTCAGTCTTCTATGACTAAAAATACGTGTTCATTGGAAATTACTTGTTAAGGACAAACGTAGTTAAGTCATTCTCATGACTAAACCACAAAATTCACAAGAATCGTAAACAACAAACTTTGAGGGTATGTTAGAAATCATGTGGCGTGAGCCAACATGCATCTTAACATTATTAAGAAGAACGATTCTTCCTTATGTTCACATAACTCATCTTATGAAATTGAAAATAAACACCTCATGTTCAAATTCATATCATCATTTGAGCTTAGACTTCAATCAAATTTACTCGCGACGTTAGTCGGTCTTAGCAACTTTGACTGAATCACATCTTGATACACAAGATCCATGAAGCAACTACATGCTCTCGTTAACGTGATACGTCTTAAGCAACTATAACTATTACGATAATATTCATATCACAAAAATGATGAATACATTAGGCCTATGCCTAACCTTCAAGCTCACCATCAACTAATAATAATAAAAATTGGATTACAATAAGAATTCAGTTTAACTAATATTCACACTATTAGTATATCGCAATAGACATCAAACACAATTAGGCAACTCATCTTAAAGATTTCCTAACGTTCTAATTATTAGCTAATCGATCAAAATGATTTAGGCTAATCTCGGCTAGAATTACGCGCAATAAGATTACATTATCACAAAGATAATGCTTAAAACAATAATGATAAAATTTATCTCTAACTTATTAGAGAGTTGTAATCCATACTCAAACATAATAAAAACAAAAATGTTATCGTTGAAAGATTTATTAAATATGTACTTTAATAAGTTAATACATAAGTGTTACGCTAAAGAAGACGTTAACTTTTCAAGACTCCCTTGTATAAGTTAATTACTGCTTGACACCCACTTTTAGTGTCACTCTTGACGTGTTTGACTTTTCTTACTTAGATCTTAATTCTTCAACAAGTAGGATCAAATTTTTAATTTATCATCTCGAAAGATGAAACACAAAAAATATCTATTTAAACATGATACACTTCACACTTTAAAGTGCATACTCCAAAGTTTGATACTTTGTAATCAAGATAATTCACTAAAACATATTGATTCTATGTTTAAAACTACACTTTAGTTTAACAAATCTCCCAATTCTTAAGAATTTCAATTCTTAATCTTATTCCTTACTACTTGTCCTTAGTTTAAGAAAGTTCTAAACTTTCTTTCTAAGAACCTTCTCGACAAATAACTTCGTATATTTATTAAGTTTAGGTTGTTATTCCATGTGTCTCCCACTTGGATAAACTCCTTTAAGGAATAGATAATATCTTTTGGTGTATTTATGTTCATTTGTTACCGAATAACTAAATTTACTAATTCATGAATCATATAAGCTTTTAAACACAACACTTGTGTTTAAATATCAAATGTAGAAGTCAAAGACCTCGATCTATCGATTCATTAAATTTGACACTAATATGATTCTTAGTAATCTCACTCACTCATCATTTATTAGACAAAGTATAGTGATGTACACAATGAAATCCACTTGTTCCACTTCGCATAAATCCAAAATTATGTTGAGCATATAGTACATTCCTTGAATTTTGACTCTCTAAATCAAGGTGTTAAAAACAAGTAGTTTCTAATCGTACATTCAGAAAACTAATTTCCAACGTATGCGATTAATACTACCTAAGTCAAATGCGCGATTATGTTTATCTTAATATTAATTGACTTTAGGAGTAGTAAATACTAAATAATTATTACACAAATAAATAAATAATACTATATAATTTATTGCTTTCGAAATAAGGAAGTTTAGCATTATACTGAATTTACTATTGATACATTAAATTTTAATGTAGTATTTGGTTCACATAAAATCACAACTACTAAAATATTAATAGTAAATTCCATTTTAGTTTCATTTTTTAAGTTACCTTAACTTAGTTAACTTATGTTCATTACGTGATCAACTAAAATTACGAAAATTCTATTTATTTAGAAATTCGACATTTCTAATAAATTGTACTAAATAATTTACACGTCCAAATAATATTTAAACTTAGTAAACATTAATAATGAACATTGAACTAAAATTTTAATACCCAACAAATGGTATTTTAAGACTTAATTCTTATTAAGTCTTGTCAATACCTAACGAATAGCATTGTCAACTTATTAAACAATAAGTTGTTACGTCCACAAAGTACGTATACACTCACAATGAACTTCGCAATAGAATTTTAAAAATTAACGTATAATCTTTGCAGGAAATTCTATATTACTCAATAACACTCAAATCGAGACAATAATAAATACTACATTAATTATTATAAGTAATTCTCATCACTTAAACTTTCTCAATTTACTAAAATTTTATCTTTATGAATATACCAAATGTTCAAGCACCCATAAAATTTTAAATTAAGTCCAATCACCATACCCATTATAATTCTAATTAAGACTAACTTAATTAGCATAAGTAATTCTTATTACTTAAACTCTCGTCAAACCATTAAAGCGAATTTATTGATTTTCGACAAACAACATCCCGATTGCATAATAATGCAATTACGTCTAAATTTTGCAAACTGAGTATCACAATTATATTGTGTCCTGATTACTGCCAAGTTGGTTACTAAGATCATACTACGGTTCGTAAAATGTAATTTATTGGATCGCATCCAATTTCACAATATTACATTTTATTTTCGCTTATTTTCGAAATTTTCCAAACCAAAAACTCGTAACTATTTTCACGTAGAAATATATTTTAGGACTTCCAAAAATTTTGCCAAATCATACCTTTAATTAAGAAATAAAACTTCTTTCCAAGATTAATTTTTGGATTTCATTGTTGATTTGTTAAAACACATTAATTTTTGGATTTCATTGTTGATTTGTTAAAACACATTTAAACTTCAACAATATAATCATTAATCGAAAAGAAAAATATTCCTTCATTTTAGGATTTATTGAGAGAATTCAAAAATTTGATATTTTACACTAACGAATTTCTTTCGTGGGCATTTAATGATTTGCATTATTTATAACAAATATAAAATAATTCTACTATATAAACAAACTACATAATGAAATTCTAATACTCATTACAACCTCAATGTAATTTTATTAGAATTTATTGACAAATTATTATATTTATATAATTAAAATACATAATTTTAATTAATTATTCTATAACACATATAGAATTATGTCAAAATATAAAAAAATTGCACAATAAATTTTTAATATCTCTTACAAACTTATTTTAATTTTATTAGAATTTTATTTGACACATAGGTACATTTAAATTAATTAAAATACAAAATTTTAATCAATTTTAAATGAAATTAGCATTTCTGGAATTCAAAAATTTAAGAAAAATATACTAAAAATTCCAGAATATTGTAAATATTAAATCTCTCAAAAATTCAAAAAAATTTGGTTGCTGGAAACCACCATACGCGCCATCATGCATGAAGTACTGTTCTGGCCTCGCGCGTAGGCGCTCTAAAAAATTCAGAAAAATTTGGTCGCCGAAAACCACCATACGCGCCATCACGCATGGAGTACTGTTCTGGCCTCGCGCGTAGGCATGGCCCAATCGCGGCACCCCACGCGCGCGACACGTGGGGCGCTCTAGTTGGCTGTCACGCGGGTAAATGGAGATGGGTAGCGGGTTGGTTCGTGATTCGAGTTGGTTCGGGTTAGACGACTTGTCGCTCGATCAAAACGACACATCTTTTTGTGCACCAATTGAATGCTCAACCATTTCTGATGACTAAGCGACGCATCGTTTGATGTAAATGACAGGCGTGTCTGTCGTTTGCTTCTCAGAACAGTGGCCATGCGACGCCCAGTTGCATGGCCAGGCAGTACAACACGCGCCACCTTCTGGCCCTGTTCAAGCAAACCAAAAACTTTTCCTGCATGTTTTTAGTCTTTCGAGTTTAATGGTGTGGTTAAATTTAACAAATTCCAAACTTTTATTTTTGGAATCGTATCGGCTTAAGGTTTTTGGTCTAAATTCGATGACTTTTATACAAAATAAATTTATCGAATCAACATCATCAGTACCCACAACATTCTAGAAAGTTAATTCTAAAATCTAACAGCTTTTCAACTTTGATACCAATGAAAAGAATACGAATATATATAAGACGAATTAATTAACACATAATTAATTAAGCGTAAATAAAATAAACGGAAAATTCTGACTTGGAATTCCGTTCGTATGCAGAGAAAATAAGACGAAATCTCGTTAAGGGTACGCTCGTATCCACTGACGCAGACGCGTCGGGATACGAGCAATGTTTCACACACGATCCTACACCAGAATCCGATCACCGAGAGAAATAACCACCTGCTGGTTATTTGTGAAAAAAGATGAGTGTCTCTTCTTTTCTCTCTTCCGTTGGTGTGGAAAAAGAATGGAATAAAAAATGTGTAGGGAAAAATGTGCTTATACAGAAGATTAGGTACCAATTAAAATATATACCTTTTCACTCAAAATTACATTTTAGTCTTTAAACTAAATATGTTTTTAATTTAATCTTTTCATAAAATAAACCATAACTAAGTCTCTTAACTTAATTATATTTATTCGACAACCTAAAATATCACGGTCAAATAAATTATCCTTTCAATTGAATTAAATTAATTTTATTAATAAAGTTAATTTAATTACTTTATTATTTTATTAAAATTTACTTTTTATTAATTAAATTAAAATAATAGTATTGTACTTTAATAACATATATTTTTTTTCAAGCACACAATGATTTTAAGCGATACTACACATTACTACTATATTACACCAACCAATTAGTGTTTTGGTTATTGGAAGTTTGAAGCTTTTTTATTTTGGGTTAGAACTTAGAACTAGAAACTAGAATACTGTTTTGGTTGATTAGTGTTGGTATGGGAGAAGATTTGGTTGATTAGTGGAATCTAGTCCAATATCTCCTTGGATAGAGAGTTGAATATGTCTATGTTCGTGTCTAGACTACCTGATATTAATCTTCCATTTTCAGCCCAGCATAGTACTCCGCCGCCGCAGTTGTGAAATTTAGACCCTTCTGATTAATTGGATATGGCTCTTGGGAATCAACGAAACACGGAATCCGTTATGATAAACCAAACATCAGCTGTGTAAGGAAGTTGAAAGTAGTCAGTGCAGCTCAATGCTTTAACTTTTCATTTCATTATTACTGTAATATTTGGAAAACCGAAGAACGCTTGAGAAGAAACTAACCAACAGAAACATAACAAACAAAAAGAACAATTTGGGAAAATCCTTAATCCACTTCTTCAATCTTGGGGCCAGCACCACTTGCACCACCAGCTGAAGGGCCATCCTCGCCCGTGGCTCCACCCTGGTACATTTTTGCAATAATTGGGTTGCAAATACTTTCCAGCTCCTTCATCTTATCTTCGAACTCATCAGCTTCCGCAAGCTGGTTCCCGTCAAGCCATTGGATTGCTGCATCAATGGCATCTTCAATCTTCTTCTTATCAGCAGCGTCAATTTTTTCACTGATCTTATCATCCTTGATGGTGTTTCTCATGTTGTACGCATAGTTTTCCAGCGCATTCTTGGCATCCACTTTCTCCTTGTGCTCCTCATCCTCGGCCTTGTACTTTTCAGCCTCCTGAACCATCTTTTCAATTTCTTCCTTGGACAGTCTTCCCTTGTCATTAGTGATCGTAATCTTGTTCTTCTGTCCGGTTGTTTTGTCTTCAGCCGAGACATTGAGAATACCATTGGCGTCAATGTCAAAGCATACATTGATCTGTGGAACACCTCTAGGAGCTGGAGGAATGCCTGATAGCTCGAACTTCCCAAGTAAATTGTTGTCGCGGGTTCTCGTTCTTTCACCCTCGTAAACTTGGATCAAGACACCAGGTTGGTTATCCGAATAGGTAGAGAACACTTGCTCTTTCTTGGTGGGGACGGTAGTGTTCCTCGGAATCAACACAGTCATGACTCCACCAGCAGTCTCAAGACCAAGTGATAAAGGAGAGACATCGAGCAACAAGAGGTCTTGAACCTTCTCATTACCTTCCCCACTCAGAATCGCAGCCTGGACTGCGGCACCGTAAGCAACTGCCTCGTCAGGGTTAATGCTCTTGCAAAGCTCCTTGCCGTTGAAGAAATCTTGCAACAACTGTTGGACCTTAGGAATCCTGGTAGAGCCACCTACAAGAACCACATCCTGGACACTGCTTTTGTCCATTTTTGCATCTCTCAAACACTTCTCGACAGGCTCCATACACTTCCTAAATAAATCCATGTTCAACTCCTCAAATCTGGCTCTAGTAATGGTTGTGTAAAAATCAATACCCTCATACAAGGAATCAATCTCAATTGTCGTCTGTGCAGTGGATGAGAGAGTCCTCTTTGCTCTCTCACAAGCTGTTCTCAATCTCCTCAAAGCTCTTGGATTTCCGCTAATATCCTTCTTGTGCTTCCTCTTAAACTCCTGAACAAAGTGATTCACCATTCTGTTATCAAAATCTTCCCCTCCCAAATGGGTATCACCAGCTGTAGCCTTAACTTCAAATATACCCTCTTCGATTGTCAAAAGCGAAACATCAAAAGTACCACCTCCAAGATCGAAAATAAGCACATTCTTCTCGCCAGTACTACTCGCCTTCTTATCAAGGCCATAGGCAATAGCAGCTGCAGTTGGTTCATTAATAATTCTCAAAACATTGAGTCCAGCAATGACACCAGCATCTTTCGTTGCCTGACGCTGTGAGTCATTGAAATAGGCAGGAACTGTCACAACCGCATTCTTGATGGATGTACCAAGATACGCTTCTGCAATCTCGCGCATTTTAATAAGAACCATCGAAGAGATTTCTTCAGCTGCAAACTGCTTCTCTTCGCCTTTGTAGTTCACAACAATCATAGGCTTGTCACCGGGTCCTGGAATCACCTTGAACGGCCATAATTTCATGTCACTTTGGACAGATGGATCACTGAATCTTCTACCAATCAAACGTTTCGCATCTGCAAATCGTCAAAAAAAAAAACGTACTAAGCAACCTGTTTATACTTGCACATTACGCATGTATTTTCATCTTCGTCGCGAAATTACAAAATAAAAATGCAACATAACAATTAAACAAACCTACTATTTTTATAATACCGAATAGCAATAACCAAAAGATAGAACTCATTATTGTTTATTATGACAAAATTCGATTATAACAACCGTAAATTATAGCTGATCACGTAATATTTCATTATCCATAACCTATTTTTGAAGTAATAACATTTTCAAAATCTGGAAATTCAACTTTATAGCAAAAAAAAAAACACAACAGTAAACGTTTCAGATATACGTACAGCAGTCAATCCAAAACAGAATAGCCTCCAGAATAAATCGAAGGAAATATTAAATTTTAGTTATGTCTAACGTATAACAATTCAAACTGAAAAAATAACTTAATGTAGACAAAACGACAAGAAAGAGAAAAAACAGAGTAATTACCAAAAACAGTGTTGGTAGGATTCATAGCAACTTGATTCTTAGCAGCATCGCCAATCAAGCGCTCCGTGTCAGTAAACGCAACATAAGAAGGCGTCGTTCTGTTCCCTTGATCGTTCGCAATAATCTCTACTCTATCATGTTGCCAAACTCCAACACAAGAGTAAGTCGTCCCTAAATCAATCCCAATTGCGGGTCCTTCACCTTTGCCAGCCATTTCTACAATTTCAAAAACCGGAATTCTAATTGAGCTTTTCTTTTTTCTTTCGAGTGAGTTGAGCTGTGAGGAAAGGTTGGTTTTTAAAGAGTTCGGGGGATTGGCTCTGGAAGATTCGAGGGAGAGTATGAACCGTAGGATTGGGGTCTTGGACGGATGGGATGAATTCTACCGCTCTTGGGTTTGTGTCTAGGGGTTTCGAGAGGTTTCTAGTTTGATTTTTACGCGGCAAAGGCTGTTTTCTCTTGGCTTTTCTCTAATTGTGATTGGTTAAGCTTCTCCGTCAAAAAATTTTGGTCAAATTTAAATTTTGGTCAAATTTAAATTTAATAAGAAACAAAATGGATACAGAACGTGGACACATAAATCTACCAAAAACAGAGGACTCCAATACGTAACACATATTCATGAAATGATAGTATTTCTTCTGTTTTTTAAACTTTTTCAATTTTATTTTTCCAATTAAATTAAGACAATTAATAAATATAATATAAAATAGTTTATTTATTTTTTAATAAAATCAATACTGAAAAAAGACATAAAAAATTGATTAAAATAATTGAAAATATTTTAGATAAAATATTAATAAAAAATTAAATTAACAATAAAAATAAAAATTTAATACTTCTTCCGTTCCTAAATAAGTGTCTATTTGACCGTAGACACACAAATTAAGAAATTACTTTACTAACAAGAAAATATATTATTTTACCTCTACTTAAGAAATCAATGATAGCAATTATTTTTACAATAATTTATAGTAATTTCTGCTATACATATTTTTGTTTGTCTCTTCATATCAAGTGTTTCTCTTTCTTCTTCTTTTTTCCACCAAAGCAATTCTTCATTTGATGACGTCTCTGCAGATTCTTCTAGTTTTTAGAAAAAGGGTTTTTTTTTATTTTCGAGAGCTAAACACATAATTAAATGAGAGAGGTATTTTGGAAAGAAAGTGTGCTAAAAAAGAAACTTTGGAACAAAAATTTGTATATAAATAAACACTTATTTAAGAACGGAGGGAATATTAATCTAACAAACTTACAAGAACATAGTAGTTACTATTAACCAACTCAAACAACACCATCAAGCACTAACGTTCAAGCTCAACTTCTGTACAATTGAACAAAACTCTATATTTAACAAATTCTTCTATCCTTTCAACAACTCTATCACAATTTGGCACACGTTTCCCCAAAACAATGTCTTTTCTCTCACTTCATATCGAATTTTGGATGCAAGACAAACTTCCTCTTTGTATTTGACATCTAGTTTTGTCATACCAATCTACAAAATAACCAATCAAAACTACATATGAGCAACGAGATTCGTAAATCTCCGAACATACACGACTATAACAACTTTTAGAGTTGTGAGAATATACTTAGAATATGAAATCAAAAGACCATAGTGAGAATAAAAAAACTGAGAGCTTCAAATAACTTTAACAACCACTAAGCAATCTAACAGAATAATAGAGCCTGAATAATTTCTTTCCTTTATCCATGTTTGTACTTCTCATATAGCCAACACTTTCAATGTTGTCGAGTCTTTTACGTGTGAGTAGTTTCCGACATTGGCTCCAAAAAAATTATGATCTCGTCAAACCAAACTTGTAGCACCCGAGTTATGAAACACTCCAGCATCAACATTCATCGCTTTTCATCCTTCCTCTGATTTCTTCCATCTAAAATCAACATTTAGTAACATTGCATCTGAATTTAAGTCCAGGTCGTTATCAAAATTTACCTTGCTTCACGAGTTCAACTCACTCAAACAATGTTGTAGAACCCATCGAGCCGAGTAATGTTTGCCTTTCCAAACACTACTCGGCTCGATGGGGTTCTGCAACATTGTTTGAGTGAGTTGAACTAGTGAAGGAAGGCAAATTTGTGAGTCCAGATCCCCCAGCAGATGGCAATGAAAATGTCCCAATTTTCTTTGGGAATGATAGAAAATATAACAGACAATGATGAATGAAAGTTTTTAGAATTACTATGGTGCCAACTCAAACCCGAGGAACTCCAAACTTCCTTATTAAAGCTACAAGTTACCAATGAATACAAGACTGTTTCCTCTTCCCCCTGATAAATTGGAGAAACTATTGAATCCAATATGTTTTTATGAACCAATCTTTCTCTATTTGGTAAGCAATTTATTGTGGCTCGCCAAACTGTATTCAACATTTTAGGCAGTGCTTTCGTTTTTCATAAATGTTTCCATACCTCCCCTTCTCTTGTTAACGGCTCTTCCCTCTGATTATGAATATAATTGTAACTCGTATTAATAAAATATAAACTCTTTTTGTCTCCCACCCAATACCATGAATCGTGCATCAATTAGCTGCTTAGAAAAATTGACAATATGAGAGCCTGATCCCTTTCATTAAAAATAGAGGAGATTTTATGAACATCCATTCTATATGCCCCTGACCAACAAATTTACCACTGTTGAATCTTCTAAATTTGTGTGTTGTTCAGTGTTGTCCATCCATTAAATTCATAGTGAAGCCAAAAACATTTCCATACATTGATAGTACAACCATCTCCTAGCTTCATTCTACATTCATTCTAAATCACCTCACTTCCTATTCATATACTCCTCCAAATTGCACTTGGATTGTCCCCTGCTTGATATTCAAAAAAAGATTTATCTTTGAAATATCAAGCTTTCAACAATTTAGACATCAAAAATTTTGGATTACTAACAATTCTCCGCCCTTGCTTTTCTAATAGAGTGTAACCCCCTAAGCTAATTAGCTTATTAATCTTGTGAATTATTGTTTAGTTAACTTGTAATGCTAAATAATTAAAAACTTTTTTGTATGGTAATACTTTTCTGTAAATTATTTATGAATCATACATCATTTTTATGTATAACAGTATACTGTCGGTTTGAGGCACGGTCTAGAGTGCTGCTCATGTTAGTGTAATACGTCTCATGGGCACGATCCCGTATTATACTACCACGTTCCTATTCAATTGCAATACAATACTCATGTTTTTAGATGTGATCTGTATGCATTTGTTGTATATCTGTACATCAATCAAACTCATATATCATATCATATAACATAAATTCCAAATACATTGTATATTCCTTTCATATATCACATGATCGTAAAACACACATAACATGCAAATATTTGTTTATACATACCTACATATAAACATGTCTGGCTATAGAGAGAGAGTACTGAAGAACACAACTGTCCCACCTATTGGATTATCTTTTGTAAATTTTTATCTACTATCTTGTCCTAAAACAAAATATACAATCGTAAATTGGTGAGTTGAAGGCTCATTCAGTAATCATCTATAATTAATTATCATCTTATAAGCTTATCTTTTGTTAAAATTCTGTAAATCCATATATATACGTGAGCACATGCATATCTTATCATATAATCATATAAAATATATTCTTTTCATGTTTCATTTAAAGTTATGAACTAAAATTTATTTTATTATCAAATACTCTGTATTCGTTTATGTGGTCTATATCTGTACTCTGTAATCTTTCTTGTTATTTGAATCTGTATTCTGTCTATATGTTATCTTATAAACATGTAGATTGTCCTTATCTCTGTGAATTGTATAAGTATCATATATAACTGTAAACATATAACTCTGTATCACTGAATATACTCCTGTCTCCACTAATGTACTATATTGTACTGTACTGTAATATACTTCCATCTCTGATAATATACTGTACTCCCATCTCCAATAATATACTGTTCTCCCTTCTCTAATAGTAAACTTAACCAAATATCAATCACTGGCAATATCAATCTCATCGTCATATATCACCACCAATATGGTGTATCATATATCATATATATAAACATAACCTGAATCAATCATGTGACTATATAACTTCATGTACACATATATCATTCGTATTCATTGAATTTATAAGTTACATATCTGTATAAGTAATTGGGCTGATTGCATATATACTTTTTTTAGTTTTTATTTACAAACTAGTCACCTTTGAATTTTTTGCACTCTTACATATTAAATTACAAATATACTGCAGTTATGAGTAGATAAAGTTTATGTACAGTCTATATCAAGTTAATATTTAGCTAACCAATAAAAAATTTATATATAAGTTAATCTTTAAAAAAATATAAAATATATAACAGTTTAACATATATATTAAATTAGAAGTTTATATTAAGTTTAAACCTACGTAAATAGATATAAATTTATATATAAAAATATTTAAATTCATATATAAAATTTATATAAAGTTTATATGAAGTTTATATGAAGTTTATATGAAGTTTAAATTAAGTTTATATCTACAAAAGTCAATTCCGTACAAAGTGCAATTAAAAAAATTTCAAACTATTATTCTACAAAAATGCTTAAAACATCTATATTTCTACAAATAAAAAGGCAAATGTAGTGTGCTATGTAATTAATCCTAAGTAATTATGTATCATGTGTATATAAGAAGTCATGAAGGGTCATGTACTTCCTTTATCATGTATTTTAATCTGTGTCTCATTTGTACGTATATTCATGATTTACTTTCATATTCATTATAATTGTATTTCTTTTGATCATTTACGAATTTTTCACCCATGGTTATATTTCTACTATCACAACATTTCAATCATCCATATTGGGGCGCCCAAGATTAATTCCTATTTATTTTTAATTAATTCAAAAACGTGTATATATTTTTTATAAGAGCTTATGCTCAACGAAATGTATACATGTGGATTTCAAAATATAATGAATTAAGTAAAACAACTTATGCAAAACTTTGAAAAATACAATTCACTTTTCCAAACGTGCTCCATCGACCTCGCTCGTGGAAATCCTTCAAATCCTACATACATAAAATATTTGTACGCAAAAAATACGAGCATTAAAACTCAGTGAGTGAATACCCCATGCCACTATCAAACCAATTGAACCTAATGCAATCGTATATTCAAGCACACAATTTTAGTTTCTTTCATCTTTCTTCTTTACTAAGTGGCATACAAGTTAATCAATTTTCCCTTAATGCGCTTCATTATTTACATGCGTCAAGTTTATATTTAAAACTCCATTCCAACAATCCTTAATCAATTATCTTACGCATTCACACATTTATTAGTACCAATTCATAATCACATAACCTCATAAGCCGCAATTTACTTATTTTCAATCATTAAGGAAAATAATCACGCACAATGCCATACATTATTCAAAGCATCATTTCACACCTTTTAATATCCAATTATCATAATTTACTTATTTTCAATCATCAAGGAAAATAATCGACACGGGCTGTTTGTTTCAGCATATGGGTCGTCCTTTTCTCATATATTCTTGTGCACTGCCATTTTCAATAAAATGCAACATTCACAAACTCGATCAACATAACTATTCCCAATATAATGTCTCAATTCATATGCATCCAATCATTCTTTCCAAAGCTAAGAAATCATCACACATTATATTAACACAACGGAGTTCACAGTGGTTCGACACGGGCTATGTGTGCAACACAGTGGCCGTGTTGATATACAAAGTTATAGTGTTTATAGCACAGGCTTGTGTGGAAGACCATGAGGGTCGTGCTGACACACTGAAGTTATAATAGCCTAACATCCAATCATTCTTTCCAAAGCTAAGAAAATCATCCCACATTATATTAACACATACAATCATTGTCATAAAGTACACTTTGACCATTAACCAATACATTCAAGAACACAAGTAGATCCCATAATGCATCCATTAATACAACCATCTCAATGTAAACATGCATCCATTAATACAATCATCTTAATGTAAACATATTCATTTCGCAAACCAAAACATCTTGCATAACACATAGTTCACAATAAAAGGAAAACCCATTCCACAATCTCATGTATACATAATGCAAGAATGCTAAACAATGCCTTCATGTATGCTAATGCGCACACTTGATAATGCACGCTCTTTGGCCAATCCCTTTTCTTTTCTTACGACCGGAGAGCTCTCACACTCATTTTTGGCAAAATTCCCCTTTCTCTTTTCATACGACTGGAGAGCTCTCACTCTCATTTTCATACGGCCGATGAGCTTTCACTCTCGTTTTCATAAATTCGATGAGCTTTTGCTCTCATTTCCATACGATCGATGTGCTTTTGCTCTTATTTCCATTCGACCGATGAGCTTTCGCTCTATTTCCACACGATCAATGAGCTTTCGCTCTCATGTTTCATTCTTTCATTCACCTTACCATGTGACACACAATGCACATGAAAATGAAATAAAATTAAATGAAAATCATCCATGGCAATATGTAAAATGCACAACCATAAAATTCCAATCTATGACAACATGTAAAATGCACAACCATACAATTCCAAATTCACATTCCACATATAAACCTCAACATGATAACCACATGCCATTTCAACACAAATCACATTTCATAGATTAAGCTCAAATCGCAACATTCACAATTGTATTCACACATCCCAACTCATATTTCAAACCATGCAAGTTCACACAAATCACATATCTATCCACAACTCCACTCATATTCCAATTTATCCAAGTCAACATAATTCATCTCATCTCAACATTCAATCGCATGATATCCAATATAACTCAAGCAATTATTCACTTATAAAACCAATTATGATCGTCATACGAAATGCATTCAATATCAACCAAACAAACAAATCAAACATATTATCAAGCCACATCACAAACCTTATTATGTAAACAAACGTCATACACCTCAACCACATACACAAACATATCACACGATTATCACCATATATAATTAACCATACATAGGCGACAAAAGGTAAGTAAGTTTTGGGTACACGCTCACCTCGCAAGTCTGGGATAACCTCTCCTTCCTAGCGACATTCCAATTCCATCCCGATTTTGATTCCTAAAATATTTTATGCACATAAAATCACTATCAATCATACACAAATGATTAAATTTCTTTATTTTAATTTTCCTTGTTTTCTTAGTCTTCTTATCCCATTTCCTATTCTTTATTCCTTTTTATATTCACGATCATTTCCTAGCACAACACCACCACTATTCTTTTCATTACCGATTTATGTATTTATACACACATTTATATAAGATAAATTACAATTAACCTCTATGATTCTTTAACTTCCAATTTAACTTCCATAACCAAACCTTTGTCGAAATAATCCATTAAGAAAACACAACATAGTGTCCTTTAAATTCATTATCTCAAACAACAATATCAACACTTCAATTTACCCTCAATCATCCTCACTTTCCTTTTTACAACAAATAACCTCAATAATTAAGTACCCCAACACACAACGCATTAACCTTCATTATCAACATCTTACAATTAAGTCCTTAGCACAAAAGCTACACTTTTTAATAAACCCACCTAAAAACACGACATTCATAAGTATGACTCCACCCTCCATCGTCTGCAAATCTATAACCGACCAAGAACACCCATCCAAATTAAATATTTTAAACATAACAGGTCGTGTGAGCGAGTTAAAGAGAAAACCCACCATTCTTTCCTCAAAAGGAGCACAACGACATGGTGGACGTGCGACAGAGGGTGTCAGGGAGAGTGCATGGTGAGTGGTGGTGACAGTTTAAGGTGCGGTGGTCAGTGCGGGAGACACGACAATTGATTGGGTCGTTGGTGTGGCCGTGTGACAGGACACGACAACGATAGTGAACATGCAGCCGAGTAGAAAGGAGAGAGAGGTCGTGCGAGGAGAGAGGGAGGCGTGCAACAGTGGTGAATGGGCCGCTGGGAGGGTGTGTGCGAGAGAGAGAAGATGAGGGTGAGGGAGAGAGCGTGTGGGATAGAGAGAGATGGTAGAGAAGGGGCGGCTGTAGAGATAGAAAAGGGAGGAGAGAAAATTTTTAGGATTTTCTCATTTTAGGGTTAGGGGTGTGATCATATGAAATGTCTAAAATACCCTTGTGCCCATATTTTTGTTACTTTTTGCCCAAATGTCTCTTCTTCTCAATTTCGTATACGAAAAATCATATACTTATAGTTTTATTTTACTTAAATTTATATTACTTTAAATTAATTTATATATGCAAAAATTTTTATTTCTTTTAACACTCCTGTATTTTTAATTTTTATTTTAAAAATTTTCGGGGCGTTACATATGCATATGTTTTCATTTTCACTGTGCAGGTAAATTTATCTTTCTTGTGATTAACGTGTATGAATCATTTAAGCTCAAGTAATAAATCAATCATCACATAAAACACTTCGACTATCAGCATCGTGGCATATGTGCAATCCGTGCATGCCACATCAACAATTTCCACACTTTAGCAATTCTAACAATTCACATATAATTAATATCTTCTAATAATCACATACACTCATCATGACATATTCTTTAATTATTTTTTCTTTAGGTGATCACACATATAACTAACTATAAAAGTGAGTTGGATTACTTACCTGTATTTCTATAATATCTGGAGCTCCTTTAGAATCCGATCCTGATACTATCGTCTACGAAAATTGCCCTCTATTCCTTTCCGATCGTTTATACTATATTTCCTATAATTGGTATTTGATTCCTCCACCGTACTATTTTTATCTTGCACAAATTATAAATCTCTCTCTCGCTTTCTCCTCTATTTGTGAGACTCATTTTTCAAATCATAATTTTTGGATAATTTATAATACAATGCAAATAAGAAGGAGAGAGAAATATATAAAACATGCAATTTATAAAACTCGACCCATTTTAATAACAACCAAAATAAAATTATGCGGAAGCTAAAACATAATTTGAAAATAAAATTCAAACTAAAACGCATGTACAAATATGTACAAAATATGTATAACTCAAAAATCCCAAAACACAAAATCTGGAGCCATGACCTCACTAATCATATCGTAGTATAAGCTGATCACCGCAAATCTCTGAGTCCACAGCAGTTGCTATCTACGATCTACACATTATAATAAACAATAGCACACACATGTGAGTATTTTCATACACTTACCAAAGTAGTTAATGCATAAGTAATCGTTATTTATTATGATTTAAGTTCGTTATGCGATAGGGAAAACATCCCCATTTAACTTATATTCCAAATCTGTTCTTAATTGCAGTTTAATTTACTATTCAGAATGTTTTCAAGAGGCACAGTCGTGTCGTATAGAGCACGAAGTTGTGCTCGTCCATTTTTTTAGAATATCTCAGGCACGGTTCATGGTGCCTAGATCTGCAGCACGAGGGCATGTTGACCACCACAGAGGTTGTGCTGACTCTCGGAAATGCACAATTTATTTCCATTTTTAGAGCAACAAAGCTTAACAAGCATTATCTTAAGGTTATTTCTTAACCAAAACATTGCTTATACCATATCTACGGTAAAACACATCAATATCTCTTTCACTTAGCTTATTATCAAGCCAACATGTTTACCAAACAAGGTTATATCACATAGCACACATGCCTTAATTTAGATACTCATTCTTACATACCAAGTTGTATATCATACAACAATTTCAGCTAACATAACAGCTAGCAATATATTATAAACACTTTTCCATGGCATCAAAAATCCTCATAATTGCATCCTAAATTTCAATTGAGATGCAAATGCGATGTAAATGAAATCACATACGATATGCCCCAGAGCATTTCTTTCATTTTTTCTGTTCTTTTTCCCTCAGACCCAATTCGACATCGAGATCTCTCTTGAAATCATCCTTAGCACACAGCTTAGGGTAGCACACAACTAGTAAGAAGAGCTCACAACTCGTAAGGATAGCACACAACTTATCTGAATAGCACACAGCTTATCTGAATTGCACACTGCTCATGTTACACAATATTTTAGCAACACATGAATGTCTCATATGCATTCATAAAGAAAATCTCAAATCAAAACATATTATGCATGATCATATCATATAGCACATAACTCTTAATATATCACTTTCAATTCATGCCTTTCACATAATTCATAGTTCAAATGCACATAGCAACATGAACAATCAAAGGTATAAATCACACAGTTCATCATCAAATAATAAGCCACAAATCACATAACAATCACAGTAAACTCATATGATCATAAGATCGTCAATAATCATCATGAATAACTCAAACCTAGTAATCCTAGCAAATATAGCAAACAAGTCATTTAAGACACATTTTTGCTATCATCTTAACTCATTTGTATCATTATCAAGTATGGATTAACCATATAGATCCAAGACATACAATGGTAAGTGTAAACGACACTTACCTTGATAATTACACAAAGTTGGCCTCAAGCTCAACTCCAATCCAAAAGTCATACAATTCCTCCTACATGAAATCATCACTAAAGGTTGTTATTAACTCATTTCATAACTATAGAACTCAAAGTACAACCTTAGAATTCAATTCTTAGTTTTCCTCAGTGACTTCCCACACCACCAAATTCCATAATTCTTGTTCTAATTGTAACGCCCGAAATTTTCTATTTAATTAAAATTTAAAATAAAATACGTATAAAAATGAGAGAAAATTTTTTGCATTTTAATATTGAGGAATTAAAGAGGGAATAGAGTAGAGATTTGTTTAATAAGGAATTAGGAATTTGGAATTTGGAATTTTGAGGAATTAAAAGGTTAGGATTAACATGGGCAGAGGTAGAAACAAAATTTATGAATCCAATAGGAGACTAAGCCCAATAAGAATCCTAAAAACCTTTACCTCTTCATTCCTTCTCTCCATTCTCACATTCTTTCCCTCTTTCCCTTTCCTCCATAGCTAAAAACCTCCATCACCTTCACTTTCCACAAAAACCTACTGCTAGGGAGAGTTCAAATGTCGTTCTTGATTTGAATCAAGTTGAGTACTCTTCATTCTTTTCTCAATCCCGTTTTTCCTCTTAACCCAAATTTCCAACCCCTATAACTCCTTCGTTTTAGCTCCGATTTGAGCAAATGATGGCTCGTTGGAAAGCTTGAAACATCTACTACCCTTGACTAACCATGTTTGATGTTAAATCATTGTTTATCAACTCAAAATTTCCTGGAGAAGGGCTGCCCTTAAAAGTGACGGGTTTGGGAATTTGAGTGGTAATTTTGCGCAAACGCGATTTGTATTGCGTTTTGTCACTTGGGTAAGTTTATTTGGCGTATGCTAAGAGTGTTTTAAGTGTTGGATTGGTTGGGTATCTCCATATGGGAGAGAATGAAGAAATGTTAGGGAAATTGGCTAGGTTTAAAAGAGGGAAAGGTGAGCTAAGATGGTTAGAGTGTTTCAGAGGGTATTGGACATTAAATTATACTTCAAAAAACTTTTCTGGGCCTTTAATGGTGGTTGGTGTGAAGGAAGGTAAGAATGGAAGTGGTAGGTAGGGCATTAAGGAAGAGGTTAAGAAAAGAGAGAGAGAGGAGCGATCGGGAACTAACGAAATAAATGCATATCATAGACAATTATTATTCGTTTTGGATAATTGAATGAATGATAGATTGATGTAAATTTATATTATTAATAATAGGGAATTTGAATCGCGGCGGAGAAGGTTCACAACCGAGCCGCTAGGTGCGTTTGAAAGGTAAGTAACATGAGCACAACTTCCTAATTGTGTATGTTGTTGAGTGTTGAATTGTGATTTGATTGGAAATTATTGCTTAATTTGATATGGTTTGTTTAAGAAGTGTGAACGTTGGTTGGAGTTGTTTAGTATGTGAATTGTTGGTTGAATGCTTCAGTTTGATGTAAATGAGTGAGATGGAATGTATAATAAGAAGGCTAATTGCTTGTTATACACAAGTGTGTTGAATGAGAATAATGGTATTGTGTTTGAGTGGCCCATATACATGTGTGGTGGATGTTGTGTTTGTGTGAAAAGTTATATGTAGAGATGAATATGTAGCTTAAGTGTTAAATGCTTATATGATGGTGTGCATGGATTAAATGGATAAATGATGAGCTTTGTGGATGATTGTTGTCATGAAATGTTAGATATGATTAAATAATTTTGGTAGAGTACAGTGTTGTAGCATTTTGGAATGTGTATATGTATGGAATGAGTTTTGTTTTGTTGTAAAAGTTATAAGAGCTGTTTTCAGTTGGAATGCAGGGAGAACGGGTTTGGAAACGGGTTCAAAAAAACGTTTCACAAACTGTTCCACTTCTAAGGTTGATTTTTTCCTTAGAAATGGTTTGTGAAAACCGTTCTATAAACCGTTTTCATTCCAGACCATTTCTCGAAGTGCGAAACTGTTTTGAAAACAGTTATGCAAACTATTTCACAAACCGTTTCAATTCCAGAACTTTTCTCAAAGGACAAAATGGGTTTGGAAACGAGTTATGAAAACCGTTTCCCAAATAGTTTTAGTTCCAGGACCAATTTATGCATAACCAAATGGTTTAGGAAACGGTTTGGGTAAATTGTTCCCAACCAATAAAATGTGTATATTGCATGTTGTTGTGCAAGTATGTCATGGACTTAAAGAAGTACGGTTTAAATGATGAATTGTATGAAAATGGTCTCATTATCAATGTTGTGCATTATAGAATTGAGAACCATGGTGAATTGAATATGTGTGATATTGCCATTTTCATATATTCTCGTTCATGAGTTCATGAGTGTTTTTCATGGAACCTGCACATGGCATTCATGCATTTGGGCTCATAGGTGGGCAAACATAAATGAAATAATGGGCTCCTTGTGAGCAATACGAAGGAGTGGTTATGGCTCTAGGTGAGCAAAATTACGGGTAGTATATAACAAATGCTACATCGGGGCACAAGTGGTAAAATGCTCGGGACGCATAAGTGTGTACGAGTGTGCCAAAATCATGGGCACTTAGTGTGCAAATTATGGGCGCTTTGTTCGCAAAATTATATGGATCCATTACTTATCACCGATACTCCCGATCAACGAGGCCCGTTTGCAAATGTCAATATAAAGGAACTTAGTGTGAAAATTAAAAACTGAATTGGGATCATGGGTGATCATAGTAAGGAATGCATTAGATAACATGCATCCTCATTCATCATGATGCATATGAAGTGCTATTATGTGTTTGAAATGGATATGTCTGTATGTGCTTGAAATGATGAATGTTTAGAAAAGATGACATGATTATGAATGAAGTGTGTTGATGCCATATTCATGTTTGTTGAATATGATGAATGAGTTGAGATTTAAAGTTGTTGATTTATGAGTTGTGTTTGAGAAATGTGAGTGTGTTTGGAATTGATTGTGAATTATATATATATATATGAATGCAAAAATCGTTATGGGAAGTTATCCATTTTGGTAAGTGTTGCTTATTGAGTTTCACAACTCATGTGTTTTATGCCTGCCATATTGGCAGGGACTTGAGGGGATTCGACGGGGTGGTGGTAGATTATTTTGCTTGCTCCGACTCGTACTAGAAGGACCGAAGAACCAAGGTGGGTTGTGCACTAATGTCTAATTTTCACATGTCATACAAGTGTTTGTATTGAACATTAATAGTGCATACATTCGTTTTGAAGGGTTATATTTGAAATGGGACCTAATTGGTTTCTTTTCTTGTATAACCGTGTTAATTTTGTAAACATTATATCTTGTGATATCCTCTTACCATCAACTTTTATATGTAAATTTTATTTGATCAATGAAATATGTATATTTTAAAAATTTATGAGCATACATAAGTTTTATTCAAACTTTTGTATTTTCAACTGTTTCCGCAAACTTTTGATTTCCATGTTCGAGTACTACTTCAGAGGAATGAGTTTATACGAACATAAGTAGTAGTCAGATTTGGGGGTCACATTTGGTGGTATCAGAGCCTAGGTTTGTTAAAAGCCTCGGTTCCTTTAGTTATGGGTCATGAATTATGCATTAAGTATGAATTTAAAGAACGTGTTTTTATCTATTTGGCATGCATGACAGTTTTTGGAAAACATGCATTGGTGGCTTCGCGATGCATTGACATTTTAATGAATTTTATAATAAAAGTCCATTCCATTTCCTATGTTTTAGAAACTGAAGAAGGGCATGGAGATAGTGCACATGAGGCCGTCGGTTCTTTAGAGTCGGTGCAAGGGAATGCTAATACCCCTGTAGCTATTGAACAAGCACCTTCTAACCCTCAAGCTCAACATCTGGCTATACAACAACTACTAGACTTAATTGGCACAGCTGTGAGAGAGCAACTCCCTCGAGCTCAAAGGTCAGAGATAGACCGAAACTATAAGCAGATTCGAAAACTTGAAGGAAAACATTTCTCTAGCACCACTGATCCCTCCATCATTAAGGATTGGATGAGGGACACGGAGAAAGCCTTAAGGAGGATGAGTTGCACCTCTGTGCAGAAGGTTCATTATGCTACGTCTCTGTTGGAAGGGGAGGCGATAAATTGGTGGGAGATGGTTCCTGGAAGCTTAAGTGAGCCTCTCACCTTGCCTTGGGAGGAATTCCAGAGAGTGTTTGCTGAAAAGTACATCACTCCGGTGTATAGAATGGAGAAGAAGTAGAGTTCCTCAAGCTTGAGCAGGGAGATCTCTCAGTGGCGGAGTACGAGGTCAAATTCACTTGTCTCTCCAGATATGCGCCAGAGGAGATGGCGACAGATGAAGTTAAAAGAGATCGCTTTGAGATGGGTCTATAGCATGAAATCTGTCTCTTGCTAGCGATACAACCTCCTAACTTTGCATATCTGCTTACTGGTGCCTTGATAGTAGAGAAGACTCTTAGAGAAGGACAACCTCGGGAGGCAAAGAAAGCCAACTATGCAGGAAGCTCTGGTGAAGAGAAGAGCTTTAGTTCCCATGGGTTTGGAGTGACCAAGGGATTCAAGAAGTTTGTTGGGAAAGGAGCAGGCTTCGAAGGGCAATCATTCACAAGGCATAGGGAGAGGAGTAGGTTTGATGGAAGGAAGAAGGCAGACACAATCTGTTATTACTGTCAAAAGAAGGGGCACATGGCCAAAGATTATTATAAGAAGAAAAATGATGAGGCTAGAGCTCAACACACTCAAAGTAGTGTTAGGGATAACCAGAGGAGCACCAGTGGAAACAAAGGACGTGGTGCATTCTCGGGGAGAACTGGATCACAGTCTAGGGGTCCTCGAACTACCCAGATGCCAGCACCAGCAGCACCTCAGAACAGAGATTATACTATAGCTAGAGGAGATGTTGTGGATGACTCGAACGTCATTTCTGGTACAGTTTACATTTTGGGTTTACCTATTTACATACTGATAGACTCTGGTGCATCATGTTCATTCATTGACTACGATCATGTATTAAAACTGAATGTGAGGATAGAAACTTTAGACTATGTTATAAAGGTGTCAATGCTGTCAGGGGAAGTGGTGAGATTGAATAATGCAGTGAGATCTTGTCCGATAGTGATAGGCAACCGTGAATTGCAAGTGAATTTGGTAGTAATCCATTTGGAGGGTTTTGAATTGATTCTAGGCATGGATTGACTTTCCACACATAGAGCAGTAGTGGATTGCTTTTTGAAGGAGGTATCTATTGAGATTGATGGGCAGAAAGAGATTTTGTTTGTGGGCGATAGAAGGTTGGTACCTTCTTGGCTAATATCCGCGGTGCAAACAATAAGTTTGATGAAAGAAGGTTGCGAGAAATACCTTGCTAGTGTGGTGAACACTACGAAACCTAGTGTGAGAGTCTCGAAAGTTCCAGTGGTGTGTGAATACCCAGATGTTTTTCTCGAAGATTTTCCTAGACTACCTCCGCGTAGAGAGGTAGATTTTGCAATTGAGACTGTACTAGGAATAACTCCTATATTGATAGCCCCGTATCAAATGACTCCAGCCGAGTTGAAGGAGCTAAAGAAGCAACTCGAGGAATTACTAGATAAAGGTTTCATTAGACCCAGTATTTCTCCATGGAAAGCACCTGTATTGTTCGTAAAGAAGAAAGACGGAAGCATGAGGTTATGCATTGACTACCGTCAGTTGAATCGGGTGACGATAAAGAACAGATATCCTTTACCCCGAATTGATGATCTTCTAGATCAGTTGAAAGGGGCAGTGGTTTTTTCAAAAATTGACTTAAGGTTGGGATACTGACAATTGAGAGTGGAGGAGAAGTCAGTTCCTAAGACAGCGTTTAGAACTAGATATGTTCACTTTAAATTCATAATAATGCCATTTGGATTGACCAACGCTCCAGCCGCGTTTATGTCCCTAATGAATAAAATCTTTGAACTCTACCTAGACACCTTTGTGGTAGTCTTCATTGACGATATCTTGATTTATTCGAAGAGTAGAGGTGAACACGAGGAGCACTTGAGGGTGGCATTACAGATTTTGAGAGATAAACAGATGTACGCCATGTTTTCGAAGTGTGAGTTTTGGCTTGAAGAGGTTTCATTTTTGGGACATGTTATCTCTAGACACGGTATTCAATCGGATCCCTCGAAGATTAAGGCAGTGAGGGAGTGGAAAGCTCCAAAAAATGTAACAGAGATTCGAAGTTTCCTAGGATTAGCGGGTTATTATCAGAGATTCATTCAGAATTTCTCGATACTCTCGAGACCACTTACTAGTTTGTTGAAGAAGAATGCCAAGTTTGAGTGGAGTGATAAATGTCAAGGGATTTTTGAAGAGATCAAAAAGAGGCTTACTGAGGCTCCGGTGTTGACTCTGTCATCAGAGGACGGAGAGTATGTGGTATATACCGATACATCTGGGATGGGTCTAGTTGGTGTGTTGATGCAAGGAGGAAAGGTGATAACGTACACTTAAAGATAGTTAATGTAACACCCTCAAATATGTTAGATTGATATATAAGGAAAATATGTCAAAATGAAATCGAATCGGATCGAAACAGGTTGAGAAATTGAACAATGAAGCCGGCAGACCCAGATTAACGTACGCTAATCTAAGTATAACGTACGTTATTTAATCTAAATTTTCTAGAAATGCATTTCCAAATTAACCCACGTTATTTTAAAAATAACGTACGTTAACAGACTGCAGGACAACTTTTAAAAAGGGCCAAAAACACTTCATTTTAACTCAATATCACTTCTAAACATTCCCAAAAGTTCTCTCAACCTCCAGATACTTACCTAAGGTCATCTAAACATTAAATCATCCAACCAACACAAGAATTACTGCTGATTTTCCACAGAATCATGCTCTAAAGGTAATATTCTCCATTTTTAGGGTTTTAAAGAATTTTGCTGAGTTTGATCTGAAATCAAGGTGAAAAATGGATGTGTTTGGTATGGTTTTGATGGATTTTAGCTATAGATCATTAATCTATCAATCAGAAACCACAAAACACAAGATTTGAGCATGATCATAGAAATTCAAATTTTTGGAAAACTTGTGAATTCTGGATTTTTGGAAAGATATATGGTTGTAACAAGTTTGGTTGATGATTAGTAACTGATTGGATGATAGAAAACATCAATTGGTTGCCTTAGGAAGAATTGGATATGGAGGAAGTTTACTAAAATGTTGACATTAGGTTGATAATTGGATTTTGATGATTCTAAAGGTAGAATGAATGATGAATTGGATAAGTAATATCATATTTGTGATTAATTACGTACAAGAGGATCTGTACGACGAGTGGAGTGATTTGAGGAGTAGTGTTATTGTCGAGTTTTGCACGTATTTCGAGGTAAGTGTTCTTACGCTTACTAAATTGAATCGTAGTTATTGGAATTACGTTGATTAAGCAAAGTTAAGATAGTTGGCCTATAATGCTATGCTGAGTTGTTAGGTTCTTAGTTGAACCATAATGAATGAGATGTTTGATTGATGATTGATACGAATGTATTGATGGATTGTTTACCTGTGTGGTATTGTCTGATTTGCTCTGTGTGAGCTGAAATGAATATTGTGCTGTGTGATCGGTTGTGTGATATGCTATATATTGTGCTGTGTGCGAATCAAATGTCATTCAAATACTGTGTGCGAATATGAATGATATTCATATTGATTATGTTCATTTATTTATATATTTGTGTGACACGAGCCTGTGTGGCAAGAAATATGATTCCTGTCGTACCTCTGCTGTGGATAAAGGATTACTGTGTGTTATCCTGGACCGTTGTGTGCTATGGTCCATATTTACGAGCTTTGCTCGGAGCTGTGTGATAGGCTATATGTCGTACCTCTGCTGTGTGAGATAGAGAAATTCCACTACTGTGTGCTATGGTGGATAAAACCTGGGGCATTCTGTGTGAATAACATTAGCATTTCATTTCATACATTACATTCATATATGTATGATTGAGAATTGATATGATTGAACTGTGTGGTTCATATTTGCTGTGTGCGATATTATTTGAAAGTTGTTGTGATCTATGTGATCGTATTGAGGTTGTGTGTTAGATTATTGTAATGCTGTGTGCTGAATTGAGTTCTAAACCTGTGTGGTGGATACGTTGTGTGCTATCTGATATCTGTGTAAAACTAATTGTATGGCATTCGGGGATGCCTAGGGACAAGATAGATAGGAACGTCCTCGTGCTAATTTATGTTTTCCCCTGCACATCATTTAAGTTAAAAGCTAAGAATACTTACTGAGTATTGTTTATACTCACCCTGTTGTTATTTTAAATGATTGTTCAGATCGTAGGTAGCTGCTGTCACTGGACCCCAGAGTTGATTGGTGCTTTTTGAGCTTACGTCAGAGGTTGAGCTCCAGTTTTCAGTTTTCATATTTTGGATTTTGTACATATGTTGTACATTTGTATATACACGTAGGTTTTCAGTTTGAATGTTTTCAAACTTATTTTGCTTCCGCTTGTGTTTATTTTAAGAATGAAAACAGATTTAGGCCGAGATTCATGAAATGAGCATGTATATATCTTTTATTTTCTCTCCTCTATTTTTAGATTTGATTTCATATCATATCTTTATATTATAATGTTTATCTGGAAAATCAGAATTTAAAAATGAGGTTCACATTTAGTGGTATCAGAGTAGGGATTAAATTCTCTACGGACTGTGTCAAATATTTTCATGCTTTGTGATCTTGAAAATCTGATTTATGACTTGAAAATCTGAAATGATTTTTGAACTTGATTTTGATAATAGATGGAGTCGATAGACGACGTATCTCTTAATCACACTGTAGAGTCCAGAGAGTCAGTCGAGGGATAGCGATCTATCCCAGTACCTCTAGAGAAGCCTACGACACAGCCAGCAGCATAGACTGCTATGCATATACCTCCGTACAATGCTGCATATGCTCCGTTCTAGGAGATGATGTAGAAAATGATGCGGGATCATAGTAGAGCTTTAGATAGCCAGAATCTCAATATTGATAAAAATTTTGCGGAGGTTAAAAAAGCAGGGGGCGAAGACGTTTGAGGGTACCACAGATCCAGCTGAGGCTGATTATTGGCTCAGGCATATGGAGAGGATTCTGACGCGTATAAGATGTACGCCAGAGCAGAAATTGAGGTACACTACTTATCTTCTCGAGAAAGCAGCCTAGAATTGGTGGGAGTCGATTCTAGACAGTCAAAGAGATCCTCCAGTGTTGACTTGGGATGATTTGCTGATAAGTATACTCCTCCACATTACCAGACGAAGAAAAAGATAGAATTTTTGGAGTTGAAGCAGAAGGAGATGGCAGTGGTCGAGTACGAGGCAGAGTTCACCAGGTTATCTCGATACGCTCCAAAGGATGTCGATACGAATAGGAAGAGGAGAGACAGATTCGAGAGAGGTCTGAGGTATTCGATTCGAGATAGGATTGCGATCAAGCCTCCGACTTATGAGATGTTACTTGAGACAATGATACGAGCATAGGAGTTAGAGGCAGAGGGAGATAAATCAGAAGGAAAGTGACATCGAGTCTCAGGTAGTTTTAGTTCTTAGGAGCAACAGAAAAAGAAGAAGAAAGATTTTAGGCCACCCAGAGAGACATGTGGTAGTCAGGATAGACAGTCTGGGAGAGGAGCTAGAGGTAATGGTAGAGGTTATTCCACTAGGCCTCCTATTCCTTAGGGTCGCGGTATAGGTACTTACACCGGCAGAGAGACCACTCCACTGTGTTATACTTATCGCCAGCCGGGACATTTTTCTAGAGACTATCCACGGAGACCGGGGGTACAGAGTGGTGAGGTATCCTGACAGAGTGGTATAGGTGAGATCAGACCTACAGTTTCGACTGATACTGGTAGAGGTAGAGGTGACAGAGGTTCTGGATCTACTTCTAGAGGTGGGTTAGCTGCCAAAGGTGGAGCTGTTGGTTCAGGTAGAGGAGGTGGATCTACAGGAGCAGCAGCACCTGCAGGGTCACACCACAGGCCCGAGTTTATGCTATAACCAGAGATGAGGTTGCAGAGGATCCAGACGTGATCACTGGTAATATTTCTATTTTTACATATATTACTTCAGTACTGATTGATCTAGGTTCTACATGCTCTTTTATGAGTGAGTCTGTTGTAGACCATATTGGAGATAGTATAGAGCGTTTGGGTTATACTGTTTCTGTTTTGATGCCTGCTGGTGGTACAGTGCTGGTGAAACATATTTTACGACACTGTGAGTTACATATTGGCGAGTCGACGTATTTAGCAGATTTGATTGTTTTGAGCATGGCAGAGTTCGGCGTTATCTTGGGTATGGATTGGTTATCCAAAAATCATGCTATAGTCGACTACTATTCGAAAGAAGTCGTGATTGAGGTTGGCAGTGACAGACGTGTATTATTAGTAGGTGAAAGGAAGACTATTCCTTCTTGCCTGATTTCAGCGGTGATTGCTACGAGGTTGATACGAGAGGGTTGTGATGCCTATCTTGCTTTAGTGATTGATCTGAATCAACCTGTATTAGAGGTGCGAGATGTAGAGATTGTTTGTGAGTATCCTGAGGTATTTCCTGATGAGTTACTAGGATTGCCACCACAGCGAGAGGCTGATTTCAGGATAGAGACTGTGCCGGGAGCAGCACCAGTTTCTATTGCGCCTTACAGGATGACAGCTGTTGAGTTACAAGAGTTGAAACGACAGCTGGAGGAATTGTTAGAGAAAGTTTTTGTACGACCTAGCGTATCACCTTGGGGAGCACCAGTGTTGTTCGTACGGAAGAAGGACAGTAGTATGAGATTGTGTATCAACTATCGTCAGTTGAATAAAGTGACAGTAAAGAATAAGTATTCGTTGTCACGGATAGATGATCTGATTGATCAGCTGCGGGAACCTACTATATTTTCAAAAATTGATCTCAGATCAGGTTATTGGCAGTTGAGAGTTGAGGATAGTTCGATTGAGAAAACTGCTTTGAGGACAAGTTACGAGCATTTCGAGTTTACTGTTATGCCATTCGGGTTGACGAATGCACCAGCGGTATTTATGACATTGATGAATAAGGTATTGACCGGGTTCTAGCAAGCGCATTAGATCGGTGTAGTTTTATACCGGAAGTATACCTCCCGAGATCGAATCTCTCGAGGAACATTTTATTTAAATTGATTCGGTGCTAGAAATAAAATGTAAACAAGTAATAAACATAAATGGGATTTTTGGTATTTTGAATTGAGCAATGAAATATAAAGATAAACACATAAAAACAAGGATTCAACAATAAACTAAAATGTGGGCTTTCCTAGATTTCAATAGAGATTATGTTCGGTTAATTAATGG